>ML821962.1:69941-98764 GCA_009831015.1 Picea engelmannii
AATATCGTTTGAAAAGTAAAAATCCATGGGCATTCCACATTTTTTTATAATTCTTTGTTGTGAAATTTTTATGCCACTCATTTTTCTTTGGGTGGCTTCATTAGTTATTGTGATTTTTTTAATGTATAAATTTTAGAAAAATAATAAATTGCAAACATATTATGAAAATTAAAATAGGAAAATGACACATTTGATAGAGTACTCAATTATGCATTCATTGACATTAAGTTCACCACTTGACATGGAAGGGATGAAAATATTACACCCCTTAGAATTTTTAGCTGTAGAAAATTTTATGGAAAGCGGACATGATTTCCAATTTTTAAACACTCTATTGAGAAATAAACATCAATTCATGGATCATATAAGCCTTGATCAATAGTTTGTGGTGGAATTTGAATGGACATTGAACAAGGGTTTGTTAAATCCTCAGTCAAGGTCATGCTAGGTTAAAAAATAATTCTTGATCGATGTATCGACCTTGATCAAGGATTTGTGGTAATTTAATAATAAAGATTAAGATAAGGAAAAATGTAGAAGGAAGTATGATCACAAACAACCTTATAAAGTTGTAGTACGAGATAAGTCTAAAGAGAGGATGAGAAAATGATGAGCATAATTGAGAAAATGTGACAATGCCAAGCATGAAGAACAAAATCCAATGGAAAACATAGTCAATGCAATGAAAAAGGAACCAAAACCACCAAAAAATGTAGGCAATGATGAAATTAGCATTATCATAATTGGGGATCGTACATACCAACTCTTTAGTTAGTGACTTGTTCCCCAACATTTGGTGCTTTTAACTAGATAGTCTTTAGATATGTAGTTAAGGAAATATCGATAAATTTTAACCACATTTTACAAATGAATATTATACTCATAGTTTTGATTTACATTATGGTTTATAATTTACATAAAATTTTGTATATTTTAATACATGTTTAATAGGTAACATATGTACAAAATTGTCAATAGGGTGTAGTTCGAGTGGTCTATTCTGAGGGGTGTTCCCTCCCACCAAGGTTCAAGTCCTGCAAGTGACATGTTTGAGCCCTTAGATGGGATTGTAAAAAAAATATTTGACCTCCCTATGTTCTTTGGATTCGGGGGGAGCTGTGGATGTAACGAGTACCCATAGATGTTGTGAACCACATGCAAAACATCTGTACAAAATTAATTAGACTATGAAAGGAAAGATATAATCTAATTAGGTTATGTAGGACCTTATCCCTCTTAGATTTCAAGAATAACAAAAAATTATAATAATTATAATTATTTTTAAAGAAATGAAAACATTTTAAAAAGTTTATGTGTAAGCACAAAAGAATAATTTAGATATCCTAGTCATGGTCACAATTTAAAAAACAACATACTTGTTTTTCTAGTAAAAGTTTGTGATTACATGGATTAGAAACATAATTTTTAAGTTATGAAAATGCTAAACATGAAAAAGAATATATATATATATATATATATTTTCTTTTGCATGTTAGCATTTTCATAACTTGTGACCTATATGGAATGGATAATTGGTATGAATGAGATCAAGTTTATTGGTTGTCACTTTAACTCAAGAGTATATCCAACAACTTGCAAGTCAGATATATCAACAATTTGTGACTTAGCAAGGGTCGAGGCATCTTGAAGCCCACTGGAGTGGAATTCTATCCCAAGGGTCATCTACCCTTCTAGTTTTATCACAATGGGCCAACATGTCCCCTTTTAGGGAATTGAACTAGGATGGGGAGGATAACGAACATGCTACCCAACAACCTGAGCTATGAACCTAGGACTTGAAATTTTGAAGGATATGGGGGTAGGATTTAATCCACTTATGTGTGCACACGTCATGAGACCATTTAATACAATCTCTCTCGATGAAACCACATGTTTGACCACTACCTAAAGGTGTTCCCATGGCTCCACTAAATCCATCATGGTGAGTACTTTTCTCATGCAGAGGAATTTGTATGGGGAGAGAAACAATTGGGAAAGTCACATTTTTGGTGAATTAAGGGAAATCATACAAAATAAGGATAAGAGCCTAAGTTAAAAATGTGAGTTCTGGAGGAGGGGAAATTTAAAGTAGTTCAGGAAAGCAGCGCGAACTCATGTAGTGAGAAAAGGTTGCGATTTGGAGCGGTGCAGGAGGATGGAACATGGATCTAGAGAGGCAGTATGTCAGACATGCATAGTGACATCTCAGTGAGAGAGTAAGTTCCCTGAGGGAAATAGGATGGGAGCCTATGTTTTTCCTAGCAGCGGACATCCATGGTCTCCCTAGTATTGAGATTCCCGGTCACCTATGTCAGAGACCCTGTGAAAGTGTTGTAGCCCGATGGAATGAGACCAGTGAAGGGGGAACATTAGGAATGGTACATATCAAGGACATGAGAACAATGAAGGGGTACATTCCTTGGGTTGGACAAGTGTGTGAAAGAGAGTTGGGTGGAGTGGGATAGTTGTAGGAAGAGTGAGTCACCTAGGAAGTGTTGTGATTGTGAGGGACACCATTTCTTATGGATATAGAGCCCCAAATTAGGGGTGATCTACTGTTGAGATATCGAGTAGTAGATCTATGGTTGGGAGGAAGTTTTGTCCCCTATAGTCGGTTGCTTATTGTAGTAAAAAATAAGTTTCTGTTGTTTTTATTATGTTTATTCTGTTGTGAAAATGGTTTATATGAATGTTGGGTATTTTGTTGTTTTATTGAACAACTGCATTCATGGTTTTCATCATGTTGTATATGGATTTAAAATTATGGTATCAGAAATGGTTAAATCTATGTGTGATCTGTAGCTCGTAAGCTACCGAAAATTATTCAGTAGATTTTTTTTTTTTTCATGTGTACGATGAGCTCTTAATGGGCCTCAATTAAGGTGGGGTAAATTACAATTTTGGATTGTTGAAATCATTATTTTTAATGTAGAAATGGGTTTCCCTCGAATACCCCTACCACAACTTGATTTTGCATTGTTAACAATTTATATTTGCAACTCCATCAATTCAAAATGATTCTTGTTGGATTTGAGGGCAAAAGTGATGGTTTCCATTCTTGTTATTTTGAGCATCTCGAAAAGACAAAATTCATATAATTTTTATACTATGACAAAGTTAACAAGTGAATTTTGTTCACAACAACTATTTTAGTGTTAAATGTATAATTTTCAGAAAAAAATTGTGCGAGCATGATCTACATAGAACATAATTTATCCCATTTATTTTAGTTTTATTTTCTTGGAAGATTATATTTCATATTATTTTTAGAAGCTTACAAATTAATATTTGAATCTCATTTTATTGTTTTCCCAATTTTTTTTCTCCTGTTTAGATAAACTAAAAAACCAAAATTATCCTTTGAAAAGTAAAAATCCACGGGCATTCCACATTTTTTTATAATTTTTTGTTCTGAAATTTTTATGCCACTAACTTCTCTCTAGGCGGCTTCATCGGTTATTGTGATTTTTTTAATGTATAAATTTTAGAAAAAAAAATAAATTGAAAATATATTATGAAAATGAAATAGGAAAATGACACGTTGGATAGAGTACTCAATTATGCATTCATCGACATTAAGTTCACCACTTGACATGGAAGGGATGAAAAGATTTCACCCCCTAGAAGTTGTAGTTGTAGAAAATGTTATGGAAAGGGGGCATGCTTTCCAATTTTTAAACCTTCTATTGAGAAATAAACATGAATTCATGGATCATATAAGCCTTTATCAATAGTTTTTGATAGAATTTTAATGGACATCGAACAAGGGTTTGTTAAATCCTCGATTGAGATCATGCTAGGTTAAACAATAATGCTTGATCAAGGTATCGACCTTGATCAAGGATTTGTGGTAACAAAAAATAGAAACACAAAAGACAAAATAGAAGAAAATACCACAAAAGAAGAAGTGTACCAACTTGCATGTTGCTTCTATAATGTTGAAAAGGGAAAAAAAAGAAAAGAAAGCAAAGAAATATTAATATGCAGTAATTATAAAAAAATATATAGTGCGGGTAATTTAATAATAAAGATGGAGATAAGGAAACATGTAGAAGGAAGTATGATCACAAACAACCTTATAAATTTTAAGTTGAATTATCAAAGAAGTTTAAAGAGATGATGAGAAAATGATGAGCATAATTGAGAAAATGTGACAGTGCCATGCATGAAGAACAAAACCCAATGGAAAACGTAGTCGATGCAATGAAAAAGGAACCAAAATAACCAAAAAATGTAGGCAATGATGAAATTAACTTCATCATAATTGGGGATCGTACATACCAACTCATTAGTTAGCGACTTGTTTCCCAACCTTTGGTGCTTTTAACTAGAGAGTCTTCAGATATGTAGTTAAGGAAATATCGATTAATTTTAACCACATTTTACAAATGAATATTATACTCATAGTTTTGATTTACATTATTGTTTATAATTTACATAGAATTTTGTATATTTTAATAGATGTTTTATAGGTAACATATGTACAAAATTGTCAATGGGGTGTAGCCCGAGTTGTCTATTTTGAGGGCTGTTCCCCCCACCAAGGTTCAAGTCCTGCAAGTGACATGTTTGAGCCCTTAAATGAGATTGTAAGAAAAATATGTGACCTCCCTATGTTCTCTGGATTTAGGGGGATCTGTGGATGTAGCGAGTACCGATAGGTGTCGTGAACCACATGAAAAACATATGTACAAAATTAATTAGATTATGCAAGGAAGGATATAATCTAACTAGGTTATGTAGAATTTTATCCTTCTTAGATTTCAAGAATAACTAAAAATTATGATGATTTTTAAAGAAATGTAAAAACTTTATGTGTAAGCAGAAAAGAATAATTTAGAGATCCTAGTCATGGTCATAATTTTAAAAACAACATACTTGTTTTTCTCGCAAAAGTTTGTTTTGTGATTACATGGATTAGAAAGAGAATTGTTAAATTATGAAAATGCTAAACATGTAAAAACATATATATGTGTGTGTGTGTATGGAATGGATAATTGGTATGCATGAGATCAAGTCTACTCGTTTCCATTCTAACCCAAGAGTATATCCAACAACCTGCAAGTCAGATATACCAACAATTTGTGACTTAGCAAGGGTCAAGGCATCTTGAAGCCCACTAGAGTGGACTTCTATCCCAAGGTTTGTCTACCGTTCTAATCTTATCACAATGGGCCAACATGTTCCCTTTGAGAGAATTGAACTAGGGTGGGGAGGATAACGGACATGCTACCCAGCAACCTGAGCTATGAACCTAGGACTTGAAAATTTTAAGGACATGGGGGTAGCCTTTAATCCAATTATGTATGCACAAGTCATGAGACCATTTAATACAATCTCTCTAAATGCAACTACATGTTTGACCACTACCTCAAGGTGCTCCCATGGATCCACCAAATCTCTCATGGTGAGTACTTTTCTCAATAGTCTTCCCCTCATAACCTCCCTAAATATTAACTTTAAAACTTATGTTTTCGTTCATTTAATTAATTTACAATTATTTATTAATTGTTTCTCTCCGTTATAATATAATTTATAATTTAACATTGGTGAAAAGCCATATTTAACAGACTCATTCTACTCCATTATTTCCAGGCCGCGTTCTACGTTCAACATAACAAATCTGGTCATAATTTTTTTTTATTTTTATTTTAAAGTTTCGTATTTTCTGTTAGTAGCGTCATGAACAGCTATCGAGTCTCTCGACTTGTCGTTCACTGGCTCCTCTTGGAACTGGAATATCATGGACTGGCTGGATTCTAATGGGATGGTTATGATGGAATTGCATTTTATATTGGTTTTTATTGATTTAATTAGATTCGTTATGTAACCCTTGCTCTAATGAGAAACGTAAACATCTTTTACTAGTTTTAGGCTCTATTTCATAATTATTGATACAAGAGCCGAGTTATAATAATATATTTATTACGAATTTAACAGTACAAAAGTAAAAGTTAGGTGGAACATTAACACTCTTACAACTAAATTCAATTTATTTTATTTTTCTTTAAATAGTGTATTAAATAACCATTAATTTTAATAAATAATAAATAACATTATTATTAAATTACATATTAAATAATTATTAATTTTAATAAATAATAAACAACATTATTATATTAAATGACATCTTATCAATATTGGGTAACAACATTATTATTAATGAAAATATGAAGTATGTTGACAATATTTGGTAACCATTCCTGTGGAATTTATTATATAAGTAATAACTTCGAGATAATCTGAAATCATTATCAAATATGAAGAGGTTTAGAAGAAGTCAAAACAACAATAATAATGCACATGGAAGTATGGACTATCTTAGATGAAGGGAGATGATTACATAATTCCAAAAGAATAGCATGCATTTATGTATGCAGCAAGGATTAGGAGGGAGCTAATCCTAAATAATATGATTAATTGAGGATTATGAAATATCTATTCATGTTCTCATTGAAAGTAGCAGCCATGAAAAGAAACACATGTTCACTTTGACTCTAGAAAAAGTCTTCTTAAAAAAGAATCCTTAAAGTATCATGGTTTTCCATCTACATCCATGATCCTATGATGAAAGGAAGAAGTTGGAAATCTTCAGGGCATGAAATCGATAGAAGAGCCATGGACCCAAGAGCTAAAGAGATACATGAGGAAGAACATGAAGATTCCAAGAAAGAAAGAAAAAGCCATAACAACGAGTTATTATGCCGATAATCACAAGATTACCAACATGATTTGAACTAACTAAGAAGAAATCGAGCAGAAGAAATGGAAGTTATGATAAAGAACAGTGTGAGAAATACTTATGAATGGAAGAATTACAAGATTCAGAGGTTCTTCCAGAAGGAGGGAGAAGACTTTGACAACAACTTGTTCCAGATATACCTCTTGTAGTATCCATGGATTGGAATTTACATGTAAACGATTGTTCTTCCCAATAAAGAAAATGAGAAAGAAGCTTATACCAGAAAGAGACCCTTGTATGCAGATATACGAAGACCTTGTATGGATTCAAACAACTTGATGTAGAGTATCTCATAGAAATTTTTTTATGACATAGATAATGTATCAGAATAGTTACTCAGAATTCTGGGATGATGAATTGCTAATCCATGGAAAACTCTCATGATGACAGAAGAAGTGCTACTTGGATATGTTTCAGTTTGAGCCTTTCCATGATGTCATGAGCTAGCAAGAAACATAAATGTTTAATTCAACCATGATATATTGTAATGATCCAATCTATATGAAGCCTTCAGAGAAAACCAGTGTTCCATGACAGACCGAAGTACATTGAGATCAAGCGTTACATTCTCTGTGATGAATTCTAGAAATGAGAAGTGATTCTCCAATATATCTCCACAGATGAGGAGATAACATATATGTTGGTAAAGCCTCATTCCAAGATGAAAAATTTGCGTACTTAAGAAACAATATGGGGCTTGTGGAAATGACTTCCTTGTTGAAAAAGGAAGAGATTACTCCCAGGTTGGGAGGGAGAACTGATGTGTTATTGATCCATGGAAAACCATTTTCCAGTTTGAAAAATGGTCCAGGATGAGCATTTCCTTTCCAGTTCGGAAAATGGTTTGATATTTTTGATGGATAGTCATTTTCCAGTTTAGAAAATGGTCCATATCGGACAATCATTTTCGTAATGAAAATTGTTTGATAAATTGTTGATGTACCATAAACAATGATTCCCCTAGTAATGAGAAGTCGATCGAGACAGATAAGGAGGAGTAGTATAAATATAGGATGCTAGAGCTCATTTGAAATACACAGTTCGCAACTGCATAAATCTAGTGCGCACTACAGAAATTCAGTGAGTGCGCAAGTCTGGAGAGTAGTTGCAGTTGCAGCTATTGCAACTAGTATTTTCGGTTTTAGGATTGGAATTTCTCTTGGTTATGGTTTGGACTTTCTTCTTGGTATGCTAGCTCCAGAGAGTGGTATGCTACCCTGATTGGCTTTTGGACCTAGGGTTTGCTTCTGGAATTATTCTCTTTTTCAAGGTTAAGGTGCTTGGGGGTGGCTTCGTCCTATGGTTGGGTGACAATATTGCTATATTTTCTATGGTTAAAAAAGAACACCTATTATTTCTAACATCTCGCCCACCATATCCCCCTCCATTTCTAATCCAAAAATGAAAGGTATTAATAACAAAATGACATTTACTTGATGCTCATGAATGATTAAAGAGTTCAACCATTACAAGCCATGATGCAAATAAGAGAAGTTAATAACAATAAGAAATATAAATAGACACAAAGAACTTGTTAACAGAGTTCACCAATGTGTGGCTACGTCTCTGGGCCCGCTTCCATGTGGAGGATCACTTTATTGATCTTTAATGCTCAAGTTCTCTTTACAATGGCTCTTTGTTCTTACAAATAGGCTTTTGATCTAATGTACAAGACATCCTTGTGCAGATGAAGACATGCTTCAACTATCTCCTCTCAAAACATGACTCAATGCCCCTCAAAACATGAGAAATGGGCCATTAGCTCAAACTTCTCTTCACATTCCTTGGATACAAAAGTACCCTCACAAGCTCAAAATACCTGGGTTATATAGTTTTTAGGCTCAGTTATGGAAGCCCAACTTCCTACAAAGAACTGACCTCTTTTTGGGATCAAATCCCCCTCCAAATGGCCAAGAAATCTCCAAAAATGCCCAATCTGTTCCAAGTCATTATTATGACATGTTATCAATATTGGGTAACAACATTATTATTAATGAAAATATGAAGTATGTTGACAATATTTGGTAACCATTCCTGTGGAATTTATTATATAAGTAATAACTTCGAGATAATCTGAAATCATTATCAAATATGAAGAGGTCTAGAAGAAGTCAAAACAACAATAATAATGCACATGGAAGCATGGACTATCTTAGATGAAGGGAGATGATTACATAATTCCAAAAAAATAGCATGCATTCATGCATGCATCAAGGATTAGGAGGGAGATAATCCTAAATAATATGATTCATTGAGGATTATGAAATCTCTATCCATGTTCCCATTGAAAGTAGCAGCCATGAAAAGCAACAGATGTTCACTTTGACTCTAGAAAAAGTATTCTTCGAAAAGAATCCTTAAAGTATCATGGTTTTCCATCTACATCCATGATACTATGATGAAAGGAAGAAGTTGGAAATCTTCAGGGCATGAAATCGATAGAAGAGCCATGGACCCAAGAGCTAAAGAGATATATGAGGAAGAACATGAAGATTCCAAGAAAGAAAGAAAAAGCCATAACAACGAGTTATTATGCCGATAATCACAAGATTACCAACATGATTTGAAATAACTAAGAAGAAATCGAGCAGAAGAAATGGAAGTTATGATAAAGAACAGTGTGAGAAATACTTATGAATGGAAGAATTGCAAGATTCAGAGGTTCTTCCAGAAGGAGGGAGAAGACTTTGACAACAACTTGTTCCAGATATACCTCTTGTAGTATCCATGGATTGGAATTTACATGTAAAAGATTGTTCTTCCCAATAAAGAAAATGAGAAAGAAGCTTATACCGTAAAGAGACCCTTGTATGCAGATATAAGAAGACCTTGTATGGATTCAAACAACTTGATGTAGAGTATCTCATAGAATTTTTTTTATGACATAGATAATGTATCAGAATAGTTACTCAGAATTCTGGGATGATGAATTGCTAATCCATGGAAAACTCTCATGATGACAGAAGAAGTGCTACTTGGATATGTTTCAGTTTGAGCCTTTCCACGATGTCATGAGCTAGCAAGAAACATAAATGTTTAATTCGATCATGATATATTGTAATGATCCAATCTATATGAAGCCTTCAGAGAAAACCAGTGTTCCATGACAGACCGAAGTACATTGAGACCAAGCATTACATTCTCTGTGATGAATTCCAGAAATGAGAAGTGATTCTCCAATATATCTCCATAGATGAGGAGATAACATATATTTTGGTAAAGCCTCATTCCAGGATGAAAAAGTTGCGTACTTAAGAAACAATATGGGGCTTGTGGAAATGACTTCCTTGTTGAAAAAGGAAGAGATTACTCCCAGGTTGGGAGGGAGAACTGATGTGTTATTGATTTATGGAAAACCATTTTCCAGTTTGAAAAATGGTCCAGGATGAGCATTTCCTTTCCAGTTCGGAAAATGGTTTGATATTTTTGATGGATAGTCATTTTCTAGTTTAGAAAATGGTCCATATCGGACAATCATTTTCGTAATGAAAATTGTTTGATAAATTGTTGATGTACCATAAACAATGATTCCCCTAGTGACTAGTGTGGGGGAATGGTCTAGGAAAATCATTCTTCTTTCCAGTCACCCAAAGTAGTGGTCAAGTAGAATGGTCTTCCTCGCCACGTAGTCATTCTTTCGGATTTCACAGTTGTGAGAAATTTTGAAGAATGGTCCATTTTGGAGGTTGGTGTAAGACAATCATTTCCATTAGTAAATGGTCCAAATAGTCATTCCCTAGGGCAAACTCATTCTATCCAGGTTGGACTATGATTAGTTTCGGAGGAATGGCCTAGTTAGGTGAATCGTCCAGGTTCAACAATCAAGGACAAGAATTCCCTAAGGCAGACTCATTCTCTCTAGGTTACACTATGACTAGTTCCAGAGGAATGGTCCAGGCTCAGAAATCAGGGACAATTGTTCTTCTATGCTTGAGAAGAATAGTCCAGATAGACCATGGCTAATGTTTTACCTTTTGAGGGCATATTCTCTTCCAGAGCTCATAGATGTGAGTGGAAGAATGGATCAGATGACCCAGTTTATATCATGATATTGTTTTATGCATGTTGATATCAGATGATATGATTGTTATGGAGACTGTATGTCTCTGGAAAATAGATTTATTCTACTGTGATGGATGTGTTCCACTGGTTTTGATCATGTGTCACTGATTAAGTAGCCATGTGCTACTTGGTGTGGCTGTGTACCACTAGATACTAGTTGTGTACTACTATGGATATACACAATTGTGTTCTATTGAATGTCATTGTTCTGATTTCCATGTAGACTATCAGTAGTGTTGGAAATGATTATCAGCTAGATGAATAGTCAGTGTGTTGGTGGACATACATTCTCCAAATGGAAAATGGCCCAGGACATTTATTCTTCTAGGACGTATGTTTGGATTAGAAGAATAGTCCTTGTAGCCCATGGCATGGCTTCCAACATCTGTTGAAATAGTTATTCTTCTAGGAAATTTGTTTGAATTAGAAGAATGGTTTTTGTATCACTTTGTGGAGTGAGTGACTTATTCATCATCATGCCTAATTACTCAGATGGAGTATGGCTTCAAGAGATGATGTAGTTGATGCTATCAGATGATACTAATAGTGATGATGGTGCTCGTGATCTAATCATGAGATAGCCCGTGTGGCTATGATGATGCTACCAGTTGAATGTTATGTTTGGGCTCAAGACTTTTTCTTTCAATACCTCCCTAGCTAGGAGGCAATCTTGATATTATGGTAGCTATGGGAGGTATTAACCTCCATGTGTAACACTGAAAAGAATAGAATATTCTGCGAAGAAAGAAGAAACCCTAAATAATTGGACATAACCCTAGAAGACAAGTTGGCTAAAGGAAATATTTAATATTGAGTTTTTAGTCTCCATAATGAGAAGTCGGTCGAGACAGATAAGGAGGACTAGTATAAATATAGGATGCTAGAGCTCATTTGAAATACACAGTTCGCAACTGCAGAAATCTAGTGCGCACTACAAAAATTCAGTGAGTGCGCAAGTCTGGAGAGTAGTTGCAGTTGCAACTATTGCAACTAGTATTTTCGGTTTTAGAATTGGAATTTCTCTTGGTTATGGTTTGGACTTTCTTCTTGGTATGCTAGCTCCAGAGAGTGGTACGCTACCCTGATTGGCTTTTGGACCTAGGGTTTGCTTATGGAATTATTCTCTTTTTCAAGGTTAAGGTGCTTGGGGGCGGCTTCGTTTTATGGTTGGGTGACAATATTGCTATATTTTCTATGGTTAAAAAAGAACACCTATTATTTCTAACATCTTGCCCACCGTATCCCCCTCCATTTCTAATCCAAAAATGAAAGGTATTAATAAAAAAATGACATTTACTTGATGCTCATGAATGATTAAAGAGTTCAACCATTATAAGCCATGATGCAAATAAGAGAATTTAATAACAATAAGAAATATAAATAGACACAAAGAACTTGTTAACGGAGTTCACCAATGTGTGGCTACGTCTCTGGGCCTGCTTCCATGTGGAGGATCACTTTATTGAACTTTAATGCTCAAGTTCTCTTTACAATGGCTCTTTGTTCTTACAAATAGGCTTCTGATCTAATGTAAAATACATCCTTGTGCAGATGAAGACATGCTTCAACTATCTCCTCTCAAAACATGACTCAATGCCCCTCAAAACATGAGAAATGGGCCATTAGCTCAAACTTCTCTTCACATTCATTGGATACAAAAGTACCCTCACAAGCTCAAAATACCTGGGTTATATAGTTTTTAGGATTAGTTATGGAAGCCCAACTTCCTACAAACAATTGGCCTATTTTTTGGATCAAATCCCCCTCCAAATGGCCAAGAAATCTCCAAAAATGCCCAATCTGTTCCAAAACTATAGAAAAATATCCACTTTGTTACAAAAAATCAAAGAAGGCCCCCAAAACATGGGCACATGCCCCTTTTCCAGGTCATATGGCTCCATGTGGCCAAGCACCAGCCCACAAATGTGCTACATGCTGGCCCCTCCTCCACAAGCTCCTGGTTCTTTGGTTCTTAAAATGGAACCAGGGTCCGATCGGACGGGATAAGCCACCTACTGCTTAGCCCTCTCTGTGGTCATCGCTCTGGGTCATGTGGCGTCAGTTTGGTGCTGGTTTGTGGCCCCCACACCATACCTTAACGCATTGTGTATAGTGTTGCGTTGTAGGGTGTATGGGTAACAACAAGACCGCGGGATCTGGCTAGACCCCAGCCCTTTCCGCCTTTGCCTATAACTTTTGGTCAGCTTAAATAATAAAATGCTCCTTTAGTGGTTAATTTCCATCATAGGTAGGTTGGTAGCCTGACCTATCCAAAATGCTTCCCACACCCGGAGGTCGCAGGTTCGACTCTGGTGGAGTCCACACTTTTTTTACAATAACAAACCAATGACGGGGTGCCACGTGGTAGCCCATGACTAGGCCACGTGGCACCATTTAATTCACCCACAATGGTGACACTTGTCAAGCAACCATTCGACCACATATGCTACCTGCCCAGTCAACATGGCAATGGTCTACCACATCATTGTATGGTCAGCTACCATGTGTCACCTCTGAATGATGCCACATTAGCATGATTATGTCATGATGACGTCAACGTTGACTTTTTTCCTATTGACTGTTGACTTTTTTTTTGCTTGTTTGGGAATCTGATCAAAGCGTGATAACTTTCACATACAATGTCCGTTTGAGGAAGTAAATATATGTCTGAAATCAATGTGAAGAGACAGACACAATAGAATTAGTTTCGTTTTATTCTTATAAATTTTATTTTTGGAGCATTTTCTGGACCTGAGGATCCTCCTAGATCAATCCTCCCCACTTGGAATCTTTTGGACCACCAAAAGTCTGGTATCAGTTGGTAAATAAGTGAGGATATTGTGCCATTACTTTTTAGTTCTCCATTCACTTGGGATAACTTGTATTTATGCCCTTCAATCCCACTTGAAGATGCTCCACATTGCCCCTGCGAGAAGTACATACTCTTTTGTCCAAAATGGTGTCTTCCTGCAACTCATTCATATACTCGGGAGAAAAATCTTCTATGGAAGGAATATGAACATTCTCTCCTTTATCCTCGATCATAGGAGGTTCATACAATCTCAAGTTTTCCACATTTACAATTGAATAAATTTGCATATATGGAGGCAATTCTAACCATAAATCATTAGAACCAATCTTGTCTAAAACTTTGAAAGGACCATAATGAATTGGTTTTATATTTTTACCTTCTTCTTGAAATCTTTCCTTGCTGATGTATAACCAGACTTGATCTCCCACTTTGACCTGATGATCAACTCGATGCATGTCATGTCTTTCCTTGTATCTGGCTTGGTTGTTCTCCATTTGTTCATGTACTGCTTGGTGAACCAACTGGATCCATTCAATGAAATTTGTAGCCTTGTCCACATCACCATGTCTGTCTGCTGCAATGTATTTCACAAACAAAAAATCCAAAGGATATTTTGGCAAGTATCCCAAACATGTTTCAAATGGAGATCTTTGAGTAAAAGAATTCTTGGCTCGATTATACGCACGTTGCACACAACACAAATGTTCATTCCAAATATTAGGATGTTTGTTGCAATATGCCCGAAGAAGATGCACTACTATTTTGTTCACCTATTTTGTCTGCCTATCTGTCTATGGATGAAATGTTGTTATCTTCTTTAGTTTGGTGTCCATAAGTTTCCACAAGCTTAACCAAAATTTCCTCATTAACCTGGAGTCTCAATCAGATACAATAGAAGTAGGCAACCCAAAATGAAACCATACATTTTCAAAGAACATTTGCATTGTTTGTTCAACTGTGACTTTCTTTTTACAAGGAATTAGAACACACATCTTGTTGAACCTATCCACTACTACATATAAGTAATCATGACCTTTTCTAGACATAGGTAATCCCCCCACAAAATCCATAGATATACTTTCCCATGGTCTAGAAGGAATAGGAAGTGGAGTGTACAATCCTATCTTTCTGTTACTTGGTTTTATTATTGCACACGTAATACATCCTTTTACATACTTATACACAATTTCATGCATTCAAGGCCAATAAAAAAACCTTTGTAATTGAGTAATTGTTTTGTCTACACCAAAATGTCATGTTATAAGAGAAGTATGTGCCTCCTTGATTACATGGACTCTTTCACTTTCTGGAATACATAATTTTCCCAAATGATACAAAAGTTTATCTTTAATATGATAATTCAATTGTTCTCCTCTTTTACCATGAATTAAAGTTGCATGGACTTCATTAAAATCATTGTCCTCAACATATTGTTCAATATAACTTTCACGAGTAATTGAATTGTGCTTAAGGATTGTAGCAATTGTACTAACATGTCTTGATAACATATCAACAAATTTATTATGAATGCCCTTCTTATATCTGATGACCAAATGAAATTGCTGTAAAAATCCCATCTATCTAAAATGCCTTGATTTTTGTAGCTTAGTTTTTGATTGTAGATATTATAATGGTTGGTGATTAGTATGTATTATTGTTTCTTGGCCCATTAAGTAATTTTTCCACTTTTTAACACTTTGTACTAAAGCATACAAGTCTTTATCATAGGTTGGATAGTTAATTATTGTTGTAGTGAAAGTCTTAGAATGATAACATACAGGTTTTTTCTGTTGCATCAACATTGCCCCCATGGCATAGTCACTTGCATCGGTTTCAATTTCAAAAGACTATTGGAGATTTGTCAATTCCATAACATGAGCTGTACTAATCTTCACTTTCAAAGTATCAAAATTCTGTTGTTGGCTTCCTCCCCACTGGAATCCCCTTTTCACAATTGTCAATGCATGTAAAGGAGCTGCAATTAGAGAGAAATTTGCAATAAAGTTCCTCCAATATTGTGTTTCCCCCATGAAGCTTCTTACTTCAATTACATTTGTGGGATTTGTCCAATTTACAATGACCTCAACTTTAGAGGGATCAATCTTGAGTTTTCCACCCCCTACAATGTAACCTAAATATACAAGAGATGTTTTTCCAAATTCACATTTTGAAAATTTTACAAAACTTTTCTCTCTCTACAACACTGAAATTATATTCCTAACATGTTGAACATGATCTTCCATGGTCCTACTGAAAATAAGAATATCATCTAAGTGGAGTATTACAAAATCATCAATGAATGGCCCAAATGGCATCACTAACCATTCAAATAATCCCTGTTTTGTTTTAAAAACAGTTTTCCATATATCACGTTCAACAAATTTGATTTGATGATAGCCACTTCTTAAGTCTAACTTAGTAAAATAAACCATATTTTTCAATTGATCTGATAAAAAGAGGGTAACAGTTTTTTACCATGATCTTGTTCAAGGCTCAGAAGTCCACGCACATGCACCATGTGCCATATTTATTTGACATTAGGGTGATAGGTGACCCACATGGAGAAGCACTTGGTCTTATGACCCCTTGTTCAATCAAATCTTGTACATGTTTCTTTATCTTTGCATGTTCCAAAACTGATAACCTATACATTCCAATGTTAGAAAGAGGAACATCCTACTGCAACTATATCTCATGTTCAACTTGTCTTTTTGGTGGTAATCCTTTTGGGACTTGAACATATCATCATAGTCAGAAACAATTCTAACTAAGTCATGTTTCAAATTTGCATCACAATCTTGAAAAGTATTAATTCCGACAGTTTCCTTTGATTTTACAACCATTAGTAAATATCTTGTACTAACATTTACAATTATCTTCATTTTCCCTGAGTTAATTACTCATAGATTCAATTTCTTCTGATGAGCCCTTACACCATATTCTTTTCCATATTTAGTTAATTGATACTTATTGTCTTCACGATAGAACATTTCCTTTCTATCATACAGATATGGACTCCCAAGTACAATACCACATATATCTAGATGAACCACATCTAACTCAACCTCATCTATAAATTGTGAATTGATAGAAAACTTTAGAACACATTGTCTATTCACTTGCAACTGATTATCATTATGAATCCATCCTAAAGGATATGGTTTCTTAAGAGGTTTAGTAATTAATCCCAACTTTTTAACAATTGTCTCTAATATCAATTTTACTTGTGAGCCACTATCAAATAGAGTATCAATTTTTGTATGTTTGGAAATTACTCTTATGTGAAAAAGTTATGTTCTTTTGATATCATCAACTTCAATATGAACTTTTAAAGACTGAACTAAAGAACTTGTACTAGCTTTATAATTTTTACCTTTGATTCCCGTGACTGTGACCTTGGTCTCATCTCCCAAATTGTGTAAATTCTAACCTTGTACAATATCTATTGCAAACAAATATTCATAAAAGAACAAAAAAGATACAATGGCAAATACAAACATTACATAGAGATTTTTCCCCTGGAAACCCAAACCGGGAAAACTAACATATTCTATATTCATTCATTGTGTTACAATGTTTACAATACAAAATACATATAGGAGCCAGCGACATCCAAAACCCTAACCCGATGACTTGGATTAGTCAAAAAACCCCAATTCCTTAGCTGGAAATAGAAAACCATTGGCAAAGAAACCATGTGCCGAAAAACCACCTAAGTATAATGTGGTCCCAAAAAATGTCATCCCGGTGCGAAATATGTCGTCTCGGTGAAAAAACATTTCGGGGGCGCTGCCCCCGAACCCCCACGCGGGGGGCTCTGCCCCCCTGCACCTTCCAAGGGGGGGCCTAGCACCCCCCCCTCTATCCCCCTTGCGCGCCCGACGAAGATGCTCAAACAATACTACTCATGCAAAGAATATAACACATACCCAACATTCTCCCACTTGTTGTTTTCTTTGCACACAGGGGGTTACAGGGTTACATAGTCAACAATCCAGGGAAGCAATGCCCATGGATCCTCTACACCAAGAGAAATTCTCAGTGCTCATAGATTTTGTTAATGAATCTACAACATTCTTCAAAGTGTCCACCTTCATTAGTGATACTTTATTTTCTTCAATCATGTCTCTCACAAAGTGATATTGAACATCAATGTGCTTTGTCTTTGAATGATAAGTAATATTCTTCGCCAGAAAAATTGCACTTTGACTGTCACACTCTATCCTTACAACTTCTTGTACCAACCAAATACCTGAACACAATCTTTGTAACCATACTTCTTCCTTACTTGCATGAGTGGCTGCCATGTATTCAGATTCTGTAGTTGAAAGTGCCACTACAGCCTGTCTTTTGCTCATCCAACTTATTGCTCCTCCAAACAGGTTAAACACATACCCGCTTGTAGATCTCCTACGATCCAAATCTCCAGCCCAATCTGCATCCACAAAGCCATGTATATCGACCACTCTGTCCAATCCCGGTCTTCCTTCGTAGCACAATCCATAGCTAGCAGTGCCATGCAAATACCTGAAAACCCCTTTTACTGCTGTCCAATGCTCCTTCCCTGGTTTTGACATATACCTGCTCAAAACTCCCACTGCATGTGAAATGTTCGGTCTAGTACAGACCATTGCATACATCAAACTACCAACTGCACTCGCATATCGAACATGAGACATGTACTCCTCTTCTTCATGTGTCTTGGGACACTGATCCGTAGATAAATTTACACCAACAGGAATAGGAACCTTGACCGGTTTACATTCCTGCATATTAAACCTTTGCAATATTGTCTCGACATATTTTCTCTGATTTAATCAGAGTTTCCTTTTTTTTCAATATCTTTTAATTTCCATGCCCAAAATGAAATTTGAAGCACCAAGATCCTTCATGTCGAATTTAGAGGATAACTGAGTTTTCACATCCTGGACAATCTCCTTGTTGTTTCCTATCAGCAACATGTCATCCACATACAAGACCAAATAAATTAAATGATCACCAATTAATTTAGAATACACACAATGATCCTCTTTTCTTCTTGTGAAGCCAAGTCCCAGCATATAAGTATAAAATTTTTGATACCACATCCTTGGTGATTGTTTTAAACCATACAGGGACTTTTTCAGCTTGCATACCAGCTCCTTCCTTCCTTTCATAGCATAACCTTCTGGTTTCTTCATAAAGATTTCTTCTTCTAGATTCCCATGCAGGAATGTTGTCTTCACATCCATCTGTTCTACTTCAAAATCAAATGCAGCAGCAATAGATAACATAAATCTTATAGAGGTTAGCTTGGAAACAGGAGAAAAAATCTCACCAAAATCAATTCCCTCAACCTGGGAATAACCCTTTGCTAATAATCGAGCTTTGTATTTCTCCACTTTTCCTTTTGCATTTAGATTCCTTTTAAATACCCATTTTCTTCTAATGGGATTTCTTCCAATTGGTAACTCCACTAGATCCCAAGCCTCATTCTTATCCAAAGATGCCATTTTTTCTTCCATGGCCCTTTCCCAGAGATTTCCATCCTCTAAATCCACTGCCTCCATGACAGTTCTAGGATCATCATCAGTAATACACAAAGCAAAATTTGAACGAAAATCAGATGGACTATACCTTTTTGGTAGCCTTCTCTCTTGATCCGATCTCCTCAATACTGGAGTATGAGGATCTTCTTCTTCTGATTCATGTTCTTCTGTAGAGTCTGCTTCATCATCCTTTAAATCAAACTCTATCTTCTCTGGTTATTCCTTACTTGGTAGGACTTCCTGTTTAACAACGTCCTTCATTTCTCTAAATACTACATCTCGGCTATACAGTACCTTCTTAGTTTCTGGGTTCCAAATCTTATAACCTTTGAGACCATCTTTATAGCCAATAAAGATACATTTTTTAGCCTTCTTATCCAGCTTACTCTTGTTTTCCTTTTGAACATGAACATATGCATCGCAACCAAATACCTTAAGATGCACGAGAGAAGGTTCCTTACCAGTCCATACCTCTTGTGGAGTCTTGTCACCCAACGCTGATGAGGGTGATCTGTTGACCAGATAACATGCAGTACCCACTGCCCCTACCCAGAATTCTTGCCCTATGTCGGCACCACTGAGCATGCACCTTGCTTTTTCCATCAATGTCCTGTTCATCCTTTCTGCAACTCCATTATGCTGAGGTGTATATGGAGTAGTATTCTTCCTTTCTATACTGCACTTCTTACAAAATTCTTCAAATTCATTCCCGCAGAACTCTCCACCATTATCTATCCTCAACACCTTAATTTGTTTCTTTGTTTATTCTCAACAAGAGCCTTAAACTCTTTAAACCTGTCAAAGACTTCAGATTTCTTCCTGAGTAAATATATCCAAGTTTTCCTCGAGAAGTCATCTATAAATGAGACATAGTACATATATTTTCCCAGTGATGGGACTGACACAGGTCCAAAAACATCACTGTGAACTAGCTATAAAATTCCTTCTGCCCTCATTGCACCGGAGGAGAATCTTACCCGATTCTGCTTCCCATATAGACAATGTTCACAGAAATCAAAATCTAGAGAGCAATTAGACATACCTTCAACCATACCTTTACCATGTAGTAGTTGAAGACCCTTCTCTCCGATATGCCCCAGTCTTTGATGCCACAACATAACCTTTTCTCGATAGACTGTAGGAGTTCTTTCTTCTTCAACTTCAATATCAGGAACAATGGATCTATTACACCCATCACTAATAGTGCTTCCTAGTAGCTTATATAGAGTTCCAAACCAAACTCCCTTCATCAACACCATTGCTCCTCGAACCATCCTACAAGTTCCCTTTTCAAAAATTATTTTTACCCCTGCATCTTCCATTTTGCATATAGAAATCAAATTGCTGGCCATACCTGGGATGTGTAGAACACCAGACAGTGTTCTAATCCTTCCATCTACGAGTCTCAACTCGACCCTTCCTCTTCCTATGATTCTAGTTGTCGAATCATTACCCAAGAAAACATTACCTCCATCATACTTTTCATATTCGCAAAACCACTCCCTGTGGGGAGTCATATGAAAGGATGCACCTGAGTCAATCAACCATGCCTCATGATTTGCATGTGTTCTTGAAGAGGCCAAGTACACACCCCCTCCTTCTTCCTTAGAGGTCTTTTCTTCTGTAGAAGAAGATTCTTCAGATCCCTTCTTTTTCTCAACTTTGGATCTACACTGCTTCTTGTAGTGCCCTTGTTTTCCACACCTCCAACATACCCTTGCAAACTTTCCAGGAGATTTAGATCTACCCTTAGACTTAGATCTCCCACTTGAGAAATTAGATCTATTTATTTCTTGGGAACGTCCTCTTGCAAATAATGTGTCTGTGCTATGTCCTTCCATATTCTTTCGTCTCATCTCTTCCGACAACAAGGATGAGACCACTTCTTCAAACTTCAAAGAAGTTGTATTACTACCTATGGCCACAACCAGACTATCCCACGAGTCTAGTAAAGAAAACAACAAACTGATACATTTATCTTCATCTGAAATTTTAATCTCAATAAATACTAATTGACTTACCACGGTATTTAAGGCATTCAAATTCTCTGCCACCGAGTCTCCATCTCTCATCCTCAAGTTATACATCTTCTTTCTCAGGAATAGTTTATTTACCAGGGACTTAGACTGATACAACTTCCCCAACTTTTCGCATAAATCCTTGGCTGTAGCTTCTTCTTATAGATTTAGTAACACTGAATTGAAGAGACACAGTCAGATTGTTCTCTTTGCCTTTCGATCCATCTTTTTCCAGTCATCTGCAGAAGTTCCTGTAGGTGAAGTACATGGATCTACCGTGATCCATTGATCTCTATCCACCAAAAGATCTTCCATCTTGAGCTTCCATAGCTCAAATCTTTTCCCATTAAAATTTTCAGTCTCCATCTTCGAATTGCTTGCCATTTCTTTTCACCTGAAAAATAGTATCGCAGATCTCCCTCTGTAACAAGGCTTATTATAGTCCTGAGCCAAATCCTTGACCATAAAGGCGTCCCCCTGAAGCCAATAAAGCTCTGATACCAAATGTAAATTCTAACCTTGTACAATATCTATTGCAAACAAATATTCATAAAAGAATAGAAAAGATACAATGGAAAATACAAACATTACACAGAGATTTTTCCCCTGGAAACCCAAACTGGGAAAACCAACATATTCTATATTCATTCATTGTGTTACAATGTTTACAATACAAAATACATATAGGAGCCAGCGGCATTCAAAACCCTAACCCAATGACCTGGATTAGTAAAAAAATCCTAATTCCTTAACCGGAAATAGCAAACCATCAACAAAGAAACCATGTGCCGAAAAACCACCTAAATATAATGCGGTCCCGAAAAATGTCGTCTCGGTGCAAAATATGTCGTCTTGGTGAAAAACTATTTCAGGGGTGCTTCCCCCAAACCCCCGCGCGCCCGACGCAGACGCTCAGACACTACTACTCGTGCAAATAATATAACACATACCCAACAAATTGGACCCCAAGTCTATTTGAGATGTTGCAGTAGTCTTTGGGTTCCCTTTATTTTCAAACTTTGTTGGTTTCAATTCTGAGTGAAGGATCCAACAATGATCCTCATTATGGCCTTCTTTCTCACAATGAGTGCATGTAGGTTTTTCCTTCTTCACTGTATTATTCTTCTTCCCTTTAAACTTCTCTTTACCCTTTCCTTTGAATTTTCCTTCAGTAGGTTTAAATGGTTTTACAAAATCAACATTTACATTATTTCCTCTAGATTCAATATGAGTTTCTTGCACACATACCTCATCTAAACTATTTGGGTTAAACATAAGAATGGTATGTTGTAAATATCTATGCAAAACACCTATGTACTTAAGAAATGTCTCTTGAGTATCCAATGGTATTCCCAACAATAAATGTCTTTTTCAAATCTTATATGTATAACTTTGAATAGTTTGTCCTTTTAACTGTCTACAGTTCTTTCATGACATAATAGTTTGTTGCATATAAGCTAGAGGATAAAATTGCTTTTCTAATGCATATTTAAAATCAAGCCATGAAGAGAGAGTATTACCAAACATTTTAACATTCTTTTTTATCATTCTTTCCCACCACACCAGGGTGGTTCCTCCCATCTTGAGACTAGCAAGTTGGATCATAGTCTCCCCATCTATGATTTTTTGTATCCTGCAATATACTTCAATTTGTCTTATCCAATTATATAACTTTTCCGCATTTAGTTCCCCATCATAGAAAGGCAACTCAAACTTAACATCAAGATTTGACAAAGGCATTTTAGACTTATGCTTATGTGTATGCTTTTGTATAGTATGTGTAGTAGAATGAGAACTAGCATTTGAAGTAGAACTTGAAGAAGGAGGAGTAGAAGATGGTGAAGGTGGTGAAGGAGGAGGCTTTGAAGATTCTCCTTTCCCTTCACTTTTCCCCTTGATAAAAGGTTCTCCTAGAGCAGGTTTCTTTTTCTCCAAGAAATCATCATATAACACTTTGACCATTTCTGACATGGAGAAAAATGCTTCTTCGAACTTTCGAGTTCGTGGAGAAGTTTCTTCTTTGGTTTCCATTATTTTCTTCCTCAACACTCGTTCTATCTCTAAAATGAATTCAGCCAATGATCCTTCTCCTCTCCAAGATTTGGATCTTGTGAGAATCCAATCCTGCACTTGTTAAACCTTCCAACACAACCAAAGCTTTGATACCAAAATACTTGATCCAAAAATGAAAGTTATTAATAACAGAATGACATTTACTTGTTGATCATGACTGATTAAAGAGTTTAGCCATTATAAACCATGCTGCAAATAAGACAAGTTAACAACAATAAGAAAGAGAAATAGACACAAAAAACTTGTTAACGGAGTTCACCAATCTATGGCTACGTCTCCAGGCCAACTTTATTGATCTTTAATGCTCAAGTTCTCTTTACAATGGCTCTTTGTTGTTACAAACAAGATTCTGATATACTGTACAAGACCTCCTTGTGAAAATGCACACATGCCTCAACTATCTCCTCTCAAAACATGACTCAATGCCCCTCAAAACATGAGAAATGGGCCATTAGCTCAAGCTGCTTTCCAGATTCCCTGCATACAAAAGTAACTACACAAACTCAAAAGGCCTAGTTTATATAGTTTTTAGGTGCAGTTATGGAAGCCCAACTTTCCACAAATATCTGTCCTCTTTTTGGGATCAAATCTCCCTCCAAATGGCTAATAAATCTCAAAAAATTCCCAATATGGGCCAAAACTATAGAAAAATATCCACTTTGTTACAAAAAATCAAAACTATAGAAACATTTCTTGAGTCTTCATTATTTTTTTCTTCATTGGATGAAGATATGTCCCATGCTTCTTTTTCCTTGTAACTCTTGTTTATTTCACAATTAAAAAACTTTTTTTCTTTGCAATTATGGCATGGTTTCCAATTAGGTGTGCTAAATTTAAAACAACGATCCTTATCTTGTCTCATATCTGGTGGTGGTGTCCTTTTGTGAGGGGGAATATATTTGGAGCTAGAGTCTTGGAGTGAACACCATGGTGTATTTTGATATTCTTTAAGTTTATTTTCAACAATTTTTTCTTTCTAACGAGATTGCTCAATATCCTTAATGTCAAGTAATTCGAGCTCATTTCACATATTTTCCTTCAACTTTGATAAGGCTATTTGAAGTAGCCAATTATCTTTTGATATATTAGGGACATGCGTGGCTAACACATGTAGATCTTGAAAAAATTCCTCCACTATACTGAACTATTGTAATCAAGTGAGTTTAACAAAAACCCCATTTTTTTATTGTGTCAAGAAAATGTAGGAAGAGGTTCTTTTTTAATACAACCTAGTCTCTTTCTAGAGATTTGGATTTTTCTCTTCACCATAGGAACTAGTCATATGCAAAGTAATTTAGATGTATAGATGCCACATTATTTTTTTAATAGATGCAACATTAATTTTTTAATAGATGCGACATTAGTTGTATGCATATTATGTAGATAAGATGATTTCCATGGGTTACAAATCACCATTGGAAGTCTAGCAGTAAGTTGGTGTTCGCCTGCACAAGAGCACCTTGGAAAATGATGGATTTACTAAGGAACTTTATAACAGTGAAAGGGATTCCTAAGCCTAAAGGGTGAGTAAATAAAAGAAGCAAAACCCCATAAGAGAAGAGAAAAGAAGAAGAAAGTTTCCACACTTGCAGAAAAACCGGGTGGTTAGTATTGAAGAGTTAACTCCCATGTGAGAGTTGCACTATCAAAAAACCATATTTTTAGGCCTAAAGAGTGAACTCCTGTGTGAGTTTCACTACAAAAAAAAGGTTGTTTCTAGTTTTTTTTTTTTCTAGTAGTGACTCCCTTGAGATCCAAGTAAGAAAAAATATCAGTCACCTATGCTAGATACCTTGTTAAATGGTGCAACCTGATGGACTGAGAGAGGTGAAGGGGTAGATTCCTCGAGTTGGGAAGGTGTGTGGAAGAGAGTTGGTGGAAATTGAGATAGTTGTAGAAGAATTCCAATGGGTTATATATCTATGTTTTGGGGCTGAAGTTCCTATGTATTTATGGTTTTGGGGGCTGGAGTGCATATGTATTTATATTTAGGATGGAATGCATGTGTGATATTAGGTCATAGAGCCTATATATTTATTAATGGTCGGAGGGCCTCACATTGTAAATATGTGTGCACTTGGTGGTGTTTTGTACTGATTACAACGCGAAAATAAGGGGAGGGGGATGTAAAATATCTAGTTTTAATCCCCAAAAATTATAATGTAATTGTGTAATTGTGAATTAGGTTGGTGATCCGTATTGAATTAAATGGCTAAGGACCAATCATGTAAGGCATGTAAGGCATAATAATAAATAAAAATAGTGTCACTGTAGGTGGACGCATACATAATAATGTAGGTTGTGTATCCACAAGAGAGGAGGCATCTAAAAAGAGGTTTTTCAACCATGAGTTTATTTTCCCATAATCCATTTCCTATTTTTAAATGCTTTGAGTAAACCTTTTGATTTCCCTTGAGTGAGGAAAAAACCAATCATTGAATACCTATAAGAGGGTGGGTATGAGAGGTCACCTCCCATAGTTATTGAGGGATGAACATAAGTACATTTCTATTGGGGGAAAGTGTGAGTCAAGCAAGCCAGGAAAAGATGAATTTGTATGGGGAAAGAAACAGTTGGGACAACCACATTTTTGGGGCATGAAGGGAAAGACTACAACAGAAGAAGAAGATCCTAAGTGAAAACTGTGATTTCTGGAGGAGGGGAGTTTTAATGTAGTTTAGGAAAGCAACAAGAGCTCACATATTGAGAAAAGGTTGTGTTTTGGAGCGGCGCAAGAGGATGGAGCATGGATATGGAGAGGCAGGTTATCAGACATGCATAGTGACGTCTTGGTGAGAGAGGAAGTTCCCTGAGGGAAATATGATAGGAGCCTATGTTTATACTAGCAATTGACATCCCTGGTCTACCTAGTATTTATATTACTGGTCACCTGTGTCAGAGACCCTATGAATGGTTTATATGAATGTTGGGTATTTTGTTGTTTTATTAAACAACTACTTTCATGGTTTTCATCATGTTGTATATGCATTTAAAATTATGGTATCATAAATGGTTAAATCTATGTGTGATCTGTAGCTGGTAAGTTACAGAAAATTATTCAAGAGGAAATGTATTTTTTTCATGTGTATTATGAGCCCATAATGGGCCTCAATTAAAATGGGGTACATTACAATTTTGGATTGTTGAAATCATTCTTTTTAATAATAAATGGGTTTCCCTCGAATACCCTTACCACAGCTTGATTTTGCATTGTTAACAATTTATATTTGCAATTCCATCAATCCAAAATGATTCTTGTTGGATTTGAGGCCGAAAGTGATGGTTTCCATTCTTGTTATTTTGAGCATCTGGAAAAGAGAAAATCCATATAATGTTTATACTATGAAAAAGTTAAAAAGTGAATTTTGTTCACAACAACTATTTTAGTGTTAAATGTATAATTTTCAAAAAAAAATTGTGCGAGCATGATCTACACAAAACATAATTTATCCCACTTAATCTTTTCTTTTTATTTTCTTGGAAGATTATATTTCATATTATTTTTAGAAGTTGACAAATTAATATTAGAGTCACATTTTATTTTGTTCCCAATTTTATTTTCTCAGGTTTACATAAACTAAACATCTAAAAATATCATTTGAAAAGTAAAAATCCATGGGCATTCCACATTTTTTATAATTTTTTGTTGTGAAATTTTTATGGCATTGATTTTTGTTTGGGTGACTTCATGAGTTATTGTGATTTGTTTAATGTATAAATTTTAGAAAAAAAATAAATTGAAAATATATTATGAAAATGAAAATAGGAAAATGACACATTGGATAGAGTACTCAATTATGCATTCATTGAAATTAAGTTCACCACTTGACATGGAAGGGATGAAAATATTTCACCCCTTAGAAGTTGCAGCTGTAGAAAATTTTATGGAAAGGGGGCATGATTTTCAATTTTTTAACCCTCTATTGAGAAATAAACATCAATTCATGGATCATATAAGCCCTGATCAATAGTTTTTGGTGGAATTTGAATGGACATTGAACAAGGGTTTGTTAAATCCTTGATCGAGGTCATGCCAGGTTAAACAATAATTCTTGATCGATGTATCGACCTTGATCAAGGATTTGTGGTAATTTAATAATAAAGATGGAGATAAGGAAACATGTAGAAGGAAGTATGATCACACACAACCTTATAAAGTTGAAGTAGGAGATAAGGCTAAAGAGAGGATGAGAAAATGATGTGCATAATTGAGAAAATGTGACAATGGCATGCATGAAGAACAAAACCCAATGGAAAACGTAGTCGATGCTATGAAAAATGAACAAAAACCAGCAAAAAAATGTAGGCAATGATGAAATTAACATCATCATAATTGGGGATCGTACATACCAACTCATTAGTTAACAACTTGTTTCCCAACATTTGGTGCTTTTAACTAGAGAGTCTTCAAATATGTAGTTAAGGAAATATCGATAAATTTTAACCACATTTTACAAATGAATATTATACTCATAGTTTTGATTTACATTATGGTTTATAATTTACATAAAATGTTGTATATTTTAATACATGTTTTATAGGTAACATATGTACAAAATTGTCAATGGGGTGTAGTTCGAGTGGTCTGTTCTGAGGGGTGTTCTCTCCCACCAAGGTTCATGTCCTACAAGTAACATATTTGAGCCCTTAAATGGGATTGTAAGAAAAATACTTGACCTCCCTATGTTCTCTGGATTCAGGGGGACCCGTGGATGTAATGAGTACTCATAGATGTTGTGAACCACATGAAAAACATATGTACAAAACTAATTAGACTATGCAAGGAAGGATATAATCTAATTAGGTTATGTAGGACCTTATCCCTCTTATATTTCAAGAATAACTAAAAATTATAATAATTATAATTATTTTTAAAGAAATGAAAACATTTTAAAAAGTTTATGTGTAAGCACAAAAGAATAATTTAGAGATCCTAGTCATGGTCACAATTTTAAAAACAACATACTTGTTTTTCTGATAAATTTTGTGATTACATGGATTCGAAACATAATTGTTAAGTTATGAAAATGCTAAACATGCAAAATCTCTCTCTCTCTCTCTCTCTCTCTCACACACACACACACACACACACACACACACACACACATATATATATAGCATTTTCATAACTTGTGACTTATATGGAATGGATAATTGGTATGTATGAGATCAAGTTTATTGATTGTCACTCTAACTCGAGAGTATATCCAACAACTTGCAAGTCAGATATACCAATAATTTGTGACTTAGCAAGGGTCGAGGCAACTTGAAGCCTATTGGAGTGGACTTCTATCCAAATGGTCGTCTACTCTTCTAGTGTTATCACAATGAGCCAACATGTCCCCTCTGAGGGAATTGAACTAAGATGGGGAGGATAACGAACATGCTACCTAACAACCTGAGCTATGAACCTAAGACTTGAAAATTTGAGGGATATGGGAATAGGATTTAATCCACTTATGTGTGCACATAATACAATCTCTCTTAGTGCAACCACATGTTTGACCACTACCTCAAGGTGTTCCCATGGCTCCACTAAATCCCTCATGGTGAGTACTTTTCTCAATAGTCTTCCCCTCATAACCTCC
>ML821962.1:104626-115647 GCA_009831015.1 Picea engelmannii
GGGGTAAAAATGTAGTGAAGGTGACGAGGTTTATTACAAAAGAAAAATAAGGACCTCATGAGGTGAAGTGTGACTCATGGAGTGGGTGAGTCATATCTATGTGCAAGCATATGAATAATTGTTAATTATGAATTAGCTACTTTTTTCTATAAAGTATCCATAGAAAGAAATTCACTTATAAATCAGAGCTTCATAGGAATTGTTAAATGCAATAAAGAGAATTATTTTCATTTATCAAGGTTAGTTGGGGATTTTTTTTCCGAGTGGAATAATCTTTCCATAAGAAAAATTGGATGGAAATACAAGTAAGGAAAGTTGGACTTGGCTAGAGGGGCTTAGCAAGGAGAACATAGCCATGGAATTGATAATTGTTGAGAAGTAAAGTAGTGGAATGCAAAGGCCCTTATATATATGCCAAAGAATCCTATATTACATTTAAATGCATGAATGTATGGAAGGATACATACACTAAAAACAAAATTTAATGAGTTTGACTCTCATAGGATTCATGTCCAGAATGCACATGTTTTGATTTAATGCAGGAGATAGCCAGGATGTATTAACATGTTTGCATCCAAGGGAGGAGGGCTCTCTGAATAAGAAGAAGTTGAAAGGAGATCGATTGGACCACTCATGGAAAATAAGTAGTCAAGAGGAATATAATGTCGAAGAGGGTCCTGGAAAGAAATCAACCATGCTAAGAATTCTAGATTATGAAAAGGGTGGAGGCATAAAAGATACCTCTATTATAATTGGTGCACATATGAGAAGAATGACAACACACAAGGAAGCGAGGATCTACAAGAATTCAAGTACAACCATCTACAACAACAACAAAATAAATAAATAAGCTAAATAAATATGCATTGGGGTGCATGATAGAACTGATGTATGATGCATATAATAAAGATATAATACATGTGCATGAAGTGGACTTGACAAGATTTAATGCTTAATGCATATTGATGCCTTTTTGTGCATATGGACATGTCTGAACATGATTGTGGCATGCTTGTTGATTGAGAGTAGTCTGTTGTTATCTATATCTACACAGTAACTATGTTGTGATATTTGAGTACGACTAATGAGGGATTGTGTATATAGAGAAATGCCTATGGCATGGAAGAAGATGATGTCGATGATGATGCCCACATAAACAACCATGCATGTGAAGCCAAATGAGGATGGTAGAATGTTGATCAAGGGTTGGTAAAGGGAGCTTGGGAGCTTCTAAAAAGTACTAGATGACAAAGTAGCATCAATTAATGTAATAATAGCTATGCAGGTATGCATTTGGGTTGTTATGATGCATAAATGTTCAAGGGAATTGAGGGAAGAACTCCCTCAGCTAGATTTTCAATATTTGAAATTGATGTATAGGCAGAGTGCAAGATGGAAGCGAAATATAAAAACAAATGTATTTACAAAATACATATTATTTTGTATTCGTTATCTCATTCAATTTACAACAACTGTATACATACAAGTAAATGAGTAAAGTCACATCTCTTTAGAAAAATGGGTGTGACTTTACATTTAATTAATTTAAACATAATATACAAATAAAAGATATATTACAAGTCATCCCTTACTGAAAAGATTCTTCCTCGAAGCATGGGAAAAGATGAATGTTTATATCTAAACTCCTCATCTTTCCAAGTATAATCATCTTTAGGTAAGTTCTTCCATTTGATCAAATACTCATTAATTCTTCTAAAATGTGAGAATTTGGTTCGTACTTTGAATATACCTTCAGGAATTAGAATTAACTTTCTTTCTTCATCTAAAAGAGGAAATTATGTTTGTATATGGATGGTAGGACCTAAATTTTTCTTCAAACAAGAAACATGGAAATTGTCATGCAATTTCCCTTTATCTGGAATATCAATGGAATAAACAACTTGACCATTTCTCTTTCTAATTTAATAGGGCCCATAAAACTTAGGAGTTAGTTTGTGTTTCTTGTAATTTTTAAGAGAACTCTATTTGTAAGGTTGTAGTTGAATAAATACCCAATCTCCTGCCATAAATTCTCGGTTGGTTCTTATTTTATTAGCTTGTTGTTTGATTAGGTTCCTTTCTTATTCGAGGTGATATTTAAGAGTGTGTAAAATTTCATCTGATGTAGCTAGATAGTCTTTCATGACACTTTCATGACATGGACTTTGGAATTCAAAACATATTCCTTAAACGAGGGAGGCAGATAACTATACAAGGATTAAAATGGGGACATTTTTGATGAGGTATGATATGTACTATTTTACAACCATTCTACCAAATGTAACCAATTAATCCATTATGTCTAGCAATCATTTAAAAAATTCCTTAGATATCCTTCAAGGAATTTATTAACCACTTCATTATGGCCATCTGTTTGGGAATGGTATGAAGTACCCATGGTTAAGGATGTCCCACTTGGTGAAATAGTTATTTCAAAAAGTTGTTAGTGAACTTGAGATCCCTATCTCTTACGATAACCTTTGGAAATCCATGAAGCTTAAAAATATTTTTAACATATCTATCGATGATTTGGCCAGCCTTGGATTTTGAAGAAATCCCAACAAAGTGGGCATATTTGGTTAGTTGATCCACAATTACAAATATGGAATATTTTCCTTCAGAGGTGGGAGGACCGTGATAAATTCCATGGATATTTCAGACCATCTTTGGACTGGAACATGAAGGGGTTGAAGAAGGCCTAGAGGAGTGATTTTTTCAAACTTTTTTCATTGACAGGTGTTGCATTCTGCCACATATTTTTTAATCTCAGGCCACATACCCTTCCAAAATAAAGAGTGGTGTATATTGTAGTAAGTTTTGAAAAACCCTACACGACCTGCTATGGGAGAATCATGATTTTCCTTCAAAACTTAGAGTTTGAACTTGGACGAGTTGGGTAAAAATATCCTTTGTTTGTACCACAATATGTCATTCTCCCAATTGAATTTAGGATTTGTAGTTGGGTTTCTTTCCACTTCCTCTATTAGATTCCTTATCTCTGTATTTTTCACATACTTAGTTTCAACTTCTGAGATCCATTCATGAATGGAGATGGAAATAACACATAGTGTAGCATCACTATCAAGCTTTCTTGATAGATCATCCACAACTAGATTCTCCCTTCCTTTTTTATAAATAACATTGAAGTCAAAGACTTAGATTTTTCTCACCCATTTTTTCTCCTCTTATGAAAGGTTGTTCTGAGTTAGAAAATACTTCAAGCTATTGTGTTCTGTTTTCACGAGAAATTTCATTCCCAACAAGTATTGTTTCCACTTAACCAAGGCATGCATAATTGCCAACATTTCCTTGTCATATTTTAATTTTCTTTGCTCCCTTGGTTTGAATTTTTTACTTTTGAATGTAATGGGATGGTTATCTTGCATAAGTGTGGCACCTAATCCTGTTCTTGAAGCATCACATTCAAGGACATATGTTTTGGAGAAATTTGGTGCTATCAAAATTGAGGTGGCTTCCATTAAGAGATTCAACCTTCTAAAAAATGCTTCAGCTTCAACATTTCATTAAACACATATTTTTTCAATAATTTTATTAATGGGGCCACAATTTGTTCATAGTTTCGGATAAATATTCTGTAATACCTGGTAAGACCTAGGAATCCTTGTAATGATGTGATTGATTTAGGGCTAGGACATACATTAACTGTCGCAATCTTCTTCAAATCAACCTTGATTCCTTCATCTGATACAACATGTCCCAAAAATATTATCTTTTTTTTTCCAAAACTACATTTAGATTCGCTAGCGTAGAACTTATTCTCTTGAAGGATTTTTATTATTGTTTGTATGTGCTTGAGGTGTGAGTTCCATTTATTGTGATAAACAAGGATATCATTGAATAAGACAAGTACAAAATTTTGTAGTTACAACTGAAATAAATCATTCATTACTTCTTGGAAGGTAGTGGGAGCATTGGATAAAATGAAATACATGACCCAAAATTTGTACAACCCTTCATGGATATAGAAAGCAGTTTTGGGAATGTCTTCTTCTCGAATTGTTGTTTGGTAATAACATGATTTCAAGTCTAGCTTGGAGAAATATTGAGCACCTTGGACCTTTCCCAATAACTCATCCACAACTGGAATTGGAAATTTATCCTTTATCGTAATTTTGTTCATTTCTAGATAATCAATACATAGTCTATAAGATATATCATTTTTCCTAACAAGTATGACCATAGTTGAGTAAGGACTCTTGCTTTGTGTAATAACAATGCAGTCCAATAATTCTTGAACCAAGTGATCGATTTCTGTCTTATGTTGGTGCAACTGTATATAAGATATTTTTCTAATTGGGGTGGAACCAGGGATCAATTATATGATGTGGTCTCTAAAATGAGGTGGAGGAATCCCACAAGGAGGTTCCTGAAAAATGGTGTTATATTTTCCAAGATTTTTTTCTAATTTCTTGGGATCATAATTTTTATCCTCATTAGTAGTTCCCTCTATTGGATAGTAGCGTAAGAAATAAGCATGGGCTCCCTTTTTTTATCATTTTTTCCATCCTATTGGATGAGACTGTTTGTGGGGGAGGATAGTTAATTCCATGTAATTTTTATTTTTCCCCATTTTTCGTAAAGTCCTATAAATTGCTCTTGTAAGTTTAATCCAACATAACCAAATGTGGTTGACCATTGGGCCCCCAAGACAATATCTACCTCTTTGATTGGCATATCATACATATGAGACTTTAATTTGTATTCATTCATGTATACTTCTACCTTGTGGCATTCCCGATCACATGAATTAGTCTTATTTCTCGGGATGGAGACTTGAAATTCAAAGGTAGGATGAACAAACATGTTTAATTTCCTTGCTATCTTTGTATCTATAAATTTATGTGAACAACCACTATCTCTGAACATTGTTAATTTAGTTTTCTTAAAATATCCATAAACATTAAGAGTTTGGGGTTGATAAATACCCATCATTGAAGTAACAAAGAGTGTCATACTTGCGTTTTGATTTCTTGACTCATGGGAATTTCTTGAGTCTTCATTATTTTTTTCTTCATCAGATGAAGATATGTCCCATGCTTCTTTGTCTTTGTAACTCTTGTTTATTTCACAATTAATTTTCTTTTTGTCTTTGCACTTATGGCATGGTTTCCAATTAGGCGTGTTACATTTAAAACAACGATCCTTATCTTGTCTCATATCTAGTGGTGGTGTCCTTTTGTGAGGGGGAATGTATTTGGAGCTAGAGTCTTTAAGTGTGCACCATGGTTTATTTTGATATGCTTTAAGTTTCTTTTCAACAATATTTTCTTTCTAACGAGCTTGCTGAATGTCCTTAATGTCAAGTAATTCAATCTCATTTCACATATTTTCCTTCAACCCTGATAAGGCTATTTGAAGTAGCCAATTATATTTTGATATATTAGGGAAATGGGTGGCTAACACATGTAGATCCTGAAAAATTTCCTTCACTATACTAAACTATTGTAATCAGGTGAGTTTAGCAAAAACCCCATTTTTTTTTGTGTTGAGAAAACGTAGGAAGAGCTTCTTTTTTAATACAACCCAGTCTCTTTCTAGAGATTTGGATTTTTCTCTCCACCATAGGAACTAGTCATATGCAAAGTAATTTAGATGTATAGATGCACCATTATTTTTCTAATAGATGCGACATTAATTTTTTAATAGATGCGACATTAGTTGTATGCATATGATGTAGATGAGATGATTTCCATGGGTTACAAATCGCCAATGTAAGTCTAGCAGTAAGTTGGTGTTCACCTATGCAAGAGCACCTTGGAAAATGATGGATTTCCTAAGGAACTGTATAACAGTTAGAGGGATGCCTAAGCCTAAAGGGTGAGTAAAGAAAAGAAGAAGAAAGTTGCCAGGATTGTAGAAAAACTGTATGGTCAGTACTAAAGAGTTAACTCCCATGTGGGAGTTGCACTATCGAAAAACCATATTTTTAGGCCTAAAGAGTGAACTCCTGTGTGAGTTTCACTACAACAAAAAGGTTTTTTCTAGTTCTTTTTCCTAGTAGTGAGTCCCTTGAGATCCAAGTAAGAGACATTATCAGTCACCTATGACAGATACCTTTTTATATGGTGAAACCTGATGGACTAAGAGAGATGAAGTGGTACATTCCTCCGGTTGGGAAGGTGTGTGGAAGAGAGCTGGTGGAAATCGAGATAGTTGTAGAAGAATTCCAATGGGTTATGTATCCATGTTTTGGGGTTGAAGTTCCTATGTATTTATAGTTTTGGGGGCTGGAGTGCATATGTATTTATATTTAGGATGGAATGGATGTATGATATTAGGTCAGAGGGCCTATATCTTTATTAATGGTCGGAGGGCCTCACATTGTAAATATGTGTGCACTTGGTGGTGTTTGGTACTGAGTACAATGCGAAAATAAGGGCAGGGGGATGTAAAACATCTAGTTTTAATCCCAAAAAATTATAATGTAATTGTGTAATTGTGAATTAGGTTGGTGATCTGTATTGAATTAGAGGGACAACGACCAATCATGTAAAGCATGTAAGGCATAATAATAAATAAAAATAACTCCATTGTAGGTGGACACGTACATAATAATGTAGGTTGTGAATCCACAAGAGAGGAGGGGTCTAAGAAGGGATTTTTCAACCATGAGTTTATTTTCCCATAATCCATTTCCTATTTTTAAATGCTTTTAGTAAACCTTTTGATTTCCCTTGAGTGAGGAAGAAACTAATAATTGAATACCTATAAGAGGGTGGTTATGAGAGGTCACCTCCCATAGTTATTGAGGGATGAACATAAGTTCATTTCTATTGGGGGAAAGTGTGAGTCAAGCAAGACAGGAAAAGAGGAATTTGTATGGGAAAAGAAACAGTTGGGACAGTCACATTTTTAGGGCATGAAGGGAAAGAATACAACATAAGAAGAAGATCCTAAGTGGAAAATTTGAGTTCTGGAGGAGGGGAGTTTTAATGTAGTTGAGGAAAGCAGCGAGAGCTCAAGTAGTGAGAAAAGGTTATGTTTTGGAGTGGTGCAGGAGGATGGAGCACAGATCTAGAGAGGCAGGTTATCAGAGATGCATTGTGATGTCTCAATGAGAGAGGAAGTTCTATTAGGGAAATATGATGAGAGCCTATGTTTTTCCTAGCAACTGACATCCCTGGTCTCCCCAGTAGTGAGATTCACGATCACCTATGTCAGAGACCCTGTGAAGAGGGAACATTAGGAATGGTACATATTGATGGAATGAAAACAATGAAGGGGTACATTCCTTGGGTTGGAAAAATGAGTAAAAAAAAGTTTGGTGGATTGGGATAATTGTAGGAAGAGTAAGTCGCCTAGGAAGTGTTGTGATTGTGAGAGACACCCTTTATTGTGGATATAGCCCTAACTTAGGGGTGATCTCATGCTGATATCCAGAGTAGTAGATCTATGGATGGGAGGAATGTTTCCCCCTACATTCGATTGACTTATTGTATTAACAAATAAATTTCTGTTTTTTTTATTATGTTTATTTTGTTGTGCAAATGGTTTATATTAATGTTGGGTATTTTGTTGTTTTATTGAACAATTGCATTCATGGTTTTCATCATGTTGTATATGCTTTTAAAATTATGTTATCATAAATGGTTAAATCTATGTGTGATCTGTAGTTGGTAAGCTACATAAAATTATTCAACAGGAAATATATTTTTTTCATGTGTATTATGAGCTCATAATGGGCCTCAATTAAGGTGCAGTACATTACAAATTTGGATTGTTGAAATCATTCTTTTTAATAAAGAAATGGGTTTTCCTCGAATACCCCTACCACAACTTGATTTTGCATTGTTAACAATTTATATTTGCAATTCCATCAATCCAAAATGATTCTTGTTGGATTTGAGGCCAAAAGTGATGGTTTCCATTCTTGTTATTTTGAGCATCTAGAAAAGAGAAAATTCATATAATGTTTATACTACGACAAAGTTAACAGTGGATTTTGTTCACACCAACTATTTTATTGTTCAATGTATAACTTTTAGAAAAAATTGCACGAGCATGATCTACACATAACATAATTTATCTCACTTATTCTTTTGATTTTATTTTCTTGGAAGATTATATTTCATATTATTTTTAAAAGTTGACAAATTAATATTTGAATCACATTTTATTTTGTTCCGAATTTTATTTTCTCAAGTTTACATAAACTAAAAATCCAAAAATATCGTTTGAAAAGTAAAAATCCATGGGCATTCCACAATTTTTTATATTTTTTTGTTGTGAAATTTTTATGGCATTGATGTTTCCTTGGGTGGCTTCATCAGTTATTGTGATTTTTTTAATGTATAAATTAAATAAAAATAAAATTGAAAATATATTATGAAAATGAAAATAGGAAAATGACACATTGGATTGAGTACTCAATTATGCATTCATCGACATTAAGTTCACCACTTGACATGGAAGGGATGAAAATATTTCACCCCTTAGAATTTGTAGATGTAGAAAATTTTATGGAAAGCAGGAATGATTTCCAATTTTTAAACCCTCTATTGAGAAATAAACATCAATTCATGGATCACATAAGCCTTGATCAATAGTTTTTGGTGGAATTTGAATGGACATTGAACAAGGTTGTGTTAAATCCTTGATCAAGGTCATGCTAGTTTAAACAATAATTCTTGATCGATGTATGGACCTTGATCAAGGATTTGTGGTAATTTAATAATAAATATGGAGATAAGGAAACATGTAGAAGGAAGTATGATCACAAACAACCTTATAAAGTTGAAGTATGAGAGAAGGCTAAAGAGAGGATGAGAAAATGATGAGCATAATTGAGAAAATGTGACAATTCCATGCATGAAGAACAAAACCCAGTGGAAAACATAGTCAATGCAATGAAAAAGGAACCAAACCCACCAGAAAATGTAGGCAATGATGAAATTAACATCATCATAATTGGGGATCGTACATACCAACTCATTAGTTAGCGACTTGTTTCCCAACATTTGGTGCTTTTAACTAGAGAGTCTTCATATATATAGTTAAAATTTCCCGAGTTCTTTGGTGCCCCGGACGGCGCAGCCGCCGAGGCATGGTTGGAGAATATGGCGATGTGCTTCGCACTTCACGATTATACCTCCAACATGAAGGTCCGCATGGTGGTCTTTCGACTGAAGGGGAACGCTCTTCTATGGTGGAAGACGCTCCTACCTCAGCTAAACATGGCTGTTGAAGACGTGTCATGGGAACTGTTCGAGGAACGGTTCCGAGAGAGGTATCTTTCTGAGGAATTCATTGAGCGTCAGCTCAATGAGTTCAACGCCTTACGACAGGGAGGTCGTACAGTGCCCGAGTACGAGGCACGTTTTATGGAGTTGCTCCGGTATGCTCTACACATGAACACTAAGAAGCTCAAGGTCAACCGGTTCGTGTTTGGCCTTAACGACAGCCTGCGTGCAAAGGTTAGGATCCTGATGCCTCAAACCTTGCACGATGCTGTCCAAAAGGCCCTCATAGCAGAGGAGGAGCTTATCAGCGGGGGTCAGACCAGGACTCCATCGAGACCATCAGGGCAGGGTTCCGCTGGTACACCGCAACATCAGACACCGACGAGACATACACCGGGATATCGTGGTTTCCAGAAGGGATCCACGTTCACTACACCTCGACGGCCGCCACCTCAGAAGAGGACACCTTATCGAGGACCATAGCACCAGCAACAGCGTCGCCCGCAACAACAACAGTTTAGGCCTGTTCAGCAGAACAGACCAGCATTCCAGGCCGGTGGGCAGTCATCTTCTACTTTGGGTACCAGGACTACTGGGCCGAAGAAGGGGTGTTGGATGTGTGGGGAGCCCCACTACTAGCGTGATTGTCCAGTGGAGAGGACCAGAGCGTCTGGATCAGCCGGACCCTCTACAGTGGGAGATAGGGGCAAGGCCCATCGGATTCATGCAGCGGTGGATAACTGCCAGGCAGAGCACCAGTCGACTGTGCTCGAGACGACAGGTACTGTCGCTGACCAGACCCTTAGTATTTTGATAGAACCAGGTGCTACTGAGAGTTTCATTTTTGGTGCAACGCTAAAAAGGATTAAGGTAAAGGCAGTCGAACAAAACGATTTTAGCTTCGTAGAGATGGCTTCGGGAGCCAAACAGAAGGTCGGAGGGAAGGTTACGGGTTGTTCCCTTAACCTGGGAGAGTTTGTCACGAGGGTCAAATTGTACGTCACGATATTAGGGTCTTATGATGTCGTGATTGGGATGGATTGGTTGGAATCGCATGAGGTGATACTCAACTGTAAGACGAAACGGTTGAGCTTGGTGGATGATGAAGGACAGAGACGGGTGATTGTAGGACGGAACCAGGGAGTATGACTGAGGTTCGTCTCTTCCTTACAGTTACGAAAGAGTATGCGGAAGGGGTGCAAGATTTATGCGATCCTTGCGCTAAACGAAAAGGGAGTAGCAGAAGTTCTAGAACACCTTCCGGTGGTGAAGGAGTTTGCGGACGTATTTCCAGAGGAGTTGCCTAGGATGCCGCCAGAAAGAGAATTGGAGTTTACCATAGACCTGAAACTGGGGACTGAACCGATAGCAAGAATGCCTTATCGGATGTCGACCCCGGAGTTGCAAGAGTTGAAAATGAAATTGAAGGAGTTGTTGGACCTGGGATTGATACGTCCTAGTCTGTCACCGTGGGGTGCACCAGTTATTTTCATTCGGAAGAAGGATGGATCGTGGAGGCTTTGCATTGACTACCATCAATTGAACAAGGCTACGATCAAGAATCAGTATCCCTTACCAAGAATTGTCGATCTGTTTGATCAAATGAAGGGTGCAACGGTGTTCTCTAAGATCGATTTGTGATCAGGGTATCACCAGTTACGGATCAAGGAGGATGACATCCCTAAGACCGCTTTTAAGACAAGATTTGGACATTACGAGTTTACTATTTTACCGTTTGGATTGACAAACGCCCCAGGGGTATTCATGAGTTTGATGAACGGGGTGTTCCGCGAGTACTTGGACAAGTTCGTCCAAGTATTC
>ML821962.1:128590-171048 GCA_009831015.1 Picea engelmannii
AATTTCGCTACTTCAAATGCAAGGATGCCCCCAATCTAATATAAAGCAAGAAATTAAATCTTTTTGTTTCAAAATTTTCACTAAAATCAATAATGAACTTTCTTAAAACAAAGAAACCCAAACTAAAAGTTTTCTTTTAAAGCAAACTATTCAGAAGAAATCTGATCTTTCCTTAAACAATTCTAAAGAAAACACATGCTTTGTAATTGAAAGACACTCAAAGCAAGAGACTAATCCTTCAAAACAAAACAAAGCAAAAATAACTATAAGCAACTCAAATAATGTCAAGAAGATTGTAAATAGATCAATATAGGCTCCAAAAGTTCAATCCAGCTGATCAAAACAAAACTGGGCATCAAAAAATAGGAAAACCTAATTCCAAACACAAATTTCAAATGGGTTCGCAGCCTAGCTATAGGGTACAGTGCGAACATTAGTGGAGTTCGCAGGGTAGACACAGGTAGGGTGCGAACACCTCGCACTGGATTACACAGTAGGGTGCGAACTCAGATGATTCTCGCAGGCCACTAAAGGGTACAGTGCGAGAATGTCTGTAAACACAAAATTTGAAAAAATGACAAATTTTTTTAGTGAACTTTCAAAAACCAGAGAGTCTTGATGGATATCCCACAGACTCAGAGACCAGAAAACAAGCAATCAAAGCAAGGGAAACTAGACTAACTAGGAAACAATTTGTTTCCCAGTAGAGTCGCCAATTTTGTTATTGGATAAATCCGTAAGTGCGGACACAAACCGATCTCCCTAGATCCACCTAGATCTAGAACAAAGCAAAACAGAATAGGACGTTTTCCTTAAGTTTTAAATATTGAATTTACTAAGAGGAAAGAATCATGGACATACCTTATGATCGCTTCCTATAGTCTTTGTTGCTCCCGCTTCACTCCAGTTCTCTTGTGCAGTCAAGATTAAAACAACACAAACCAACCAAAGTTATAGCGATAGCATAAATTCAATATAAACCTATGTATGTGATCAAGGAATCATACAATAAAACACAACAAGGTTTATAGGAAAGAATCATATTACTGTATCATATTGAATGTGAAAGAGAGATTACAACCATGGCCTTGATGTCGTAAGGTCCCTTCCAACTGTCCTTCATTCCCCACACATTTCTTGCTCCAAGGATTCTAAGATCATGGATCTGATAGCTACTCACAATCTATCTTGACAAAGAAAAATCTTAAAGCCATTCTAACCAAGCCAAATCTAACAAACTCAAGAGCCAACAAAGCTAACCCAAGCTCAAGCTAACTTTCTCCATGAGAACTCCTCTCCTTTTATAAGTTGAAGAAGATAAGGTGAGGAGGTTAGGATGATCCCACTAAATCATGAAAGCGAGTAAGATCCAAACCATTCGGATGTCACCTCACCATAAAAGCTTCTCCTTCTAGAAGATTCGCGAAAACGCTCATTTTTCCCACGTGCTGGAATTCTCACACCCTAGCTATAGAGAAACCTGCGAACACCTCTCACTTTGGCTATAGTGCAACCTACGAGAATGGGTCATTCTCGCACCCTACCTATATAGCAACCCGCGAACTTCCCTTTTTATAAGATTTTTACATAGGAAAAAGCAATTTCTTTTCTCAGGAGAAGTTCTTCTCCCTTCTCTCTTTAGGAACTTAGGCCACTATGACCCCTTTGAAGGAAACATATAGGTTTACATCATAAACGATCATAGGGATGACGAAAATAATGTGTAACAGTATGAGAGGTCACCTCCCATATTTATTTAGGGTTGAACATAAGTACAATTAGCTTGGGGGAAAAGTGTGAGTCAAGAAAGGAAGGAAAATAAGAATTCATATGGGGAGAGAAACAGTTGGGGTAATCACGTTTTTGGGGCATGAAGGGAAAGAAGACAACAAGAGGAGAAGAGGCTAAGTTAAAAACATGAGTTATGGAGGAGGATATTTTTTATGCAGTTCGACAAAGCAACGAGAGATCACGTAGTGAGCATAGTTCGTGATTTGGAGCGCACTGGAAAGGTAGGTTATCAGGCATGTGTAGTGACCTCTCAGTGAGAGAGGAATTTCCTTGAGGGAAATAGGATGGGAGCCTATGTTTTTCCTAGCAACTGACATCCCTCGTCTCCCCAGTAGTGATATTCCCCATCACCGATGCTAGAGACCTTGTGAAAGTGTTGCAATTCCCAATCACCAATGCTAGAGACCTTGTGAAAGTGTTGTAGCTCGATGGACTGAGAGAAATGAAGGGGGAAAATTAGGAATGGTACAACCCGATGGAATGAGAACAATGAAGGGGTATATTTCTTAGGTTGGTCAAGTGTGTGAAAGATATTGGGTGGAGTGGGATAGTTGTAGGAAGAGTGAGTAGCTTAAGAAGTGTTGTGATTATGAGGGACACGATTTATAGTGGATATAGTGCCCCAAATCAGGGGTAATATGTTGTTGAGATATGTAGTAGATCTATGGTTGGGAGGAATGTTTGTCGCCTACAGTCGATTGACTTATTGTATTAACAAATATATTTTTGTTGTTTTTATTATGTTTATTATGCTGTGCAAATGGTTTATATGAATGTTGGGTATTTTGTTGTTTTATTGAAAGGTTACATTCATGGTTTTCATCATGTTGTATATGCATTTAAAATTATGGTATCAGAAATGGTTAAATCTATGTGTGATATGTAGTTGGTAAGCTATAAGAAATTATTCAGCATAATTTATTTTTTTTCATGTGTATTATGAGCTCGTAATGGGCCTCAATTAAGCTGGGGTACATTACAATTTTGGATTGTTGAAATCATTATTTTTAATGAAGAAATGTATTTTCCTCGAATACCCCTACCAAAACTTGATTTTGCAATGTTAACCATTTATATTTGAAATTACATCAATCCAAAATGATTCTTGTTGATTTGAGGCCAAAAGTGATGGTTTCCATTCTTGTTATTCTGAGCATATGGAAAAGAGAAAATTCATATAATTTTATACTATGAGAAAGTTAACAAGTGAATTATTTTCACAACAACTACTTTAGTGTTAAATGTAAAAGTTTTCAGAAAAAACTGTCCTACTTATTCTTTTATTTTTTGGGTTTTTGGAAGATTATATTTCATATTATTTTTAGAAGATCACAAATTAATATTTGAATCACATTTTATTGTGTTCTCAATTTTTTTCTCCTACAAATATTTTTTTTATAATTATTTGTTGTGAAATTTTTATGTCATTGATTTTTCTATGGGCGGCTTCAATTTATTATGAAAATGAAAATAGGAAAATGACATGTTGGATAGAGTATTCAATTATGCATTCATTAACATTAATTTCACCACTTGACATGGAAGGGATGGAAATATTTCAACCCCTAGAAGTTGTAGTTGTAGAAAATTTTATGGAAAGGGGCCATGATTTCCAACTTTTAAACATCAATTCATGGATTATATAAGCCTTGATCAACAATTTTTGGTGGAATTTAAATGGACATCGAACAAGGGTTTGTTAAATCCTTGATCAAGGTCATGCTAGGTTAAACAATAATGCTTGATCAAGGTATCAAACTTGATCAAGGATTTGTGGTAACAAACGGTAGAAACACAAAAGACAAAATAGAAGAAAATACCGCAAAAGAAGAAGTGTACCAACTTGCATGTTGCTTCTATCATGGTGAAAAGCAAAAGAAAAGAAAGAAATATTAATATGGAGTAGTTATAAAAATATATATAGTGTTGGTAATTTAATAATAAAGATGGTAGATAAGGAAACATGTAGAAGGAAGTATGATAGTGAAACATGTAAAAGGAAGTATGATCGTGAACAACCTGATAAAGTTGAAGTACAAAAGATTCAGGTTAATGCGAAAATTATGAGCATAATTGGGTAATGTCATGTGTGAAGAAAAAAACCCAATGCAAAACATAGTTGATGCAATGAAAAAGGAACCAAACCCACCAAAAAATGTAGGGAATGATGAAATTAACATCACCCTTCTAGCCTTATCACAATGGGTCAACTTGTCACCTTTGAGGGAATTGAACTAGGGTGGGGAGGATAATGAACATGCTACCCAACAACCTGAGCTATGAACCTAGGAATTGAAAAAAGAAACCTAAGATATGAAGCTAGGACTTGAAAATTTGAAGGACATGGTGGTACGCTTTAATGCACTTATGTGTGCACACATCATGAGACCATTTAATATAATATCTAGTGCAACCACATGTTTGACCACTACCTCAAGGTGTTCCCATGGCTCCACTAAATCCCTCATGGTGAGTATTTTTCTCAATAGTCTTCCCCTCATAACCCCCCTAAATCTTAATTTTAAAACTTATGTTTTTGTTAATTTAATTTTCATCCCTACACGATGTCTCTGGTTCTTGGGTAGTTAAGCTATTTTTTTATATCCTAGAAAGATGAGCACTTAGACTAGTATTATTTATTATAATACTATTCTAAAATATACTTTGTATGTTTTAAAATATAATTTATTTATTATAGGTTTTATATAGTTAACTTATTTGTTTATATTATAGGAAGACCAACTCTTATACTAGTATTATAATATATAATATTAATCTAAAATATACTTTATATATTCTAAAATATAATTATTTTTTTTATTACACAATTAAAGAGCTATACATATTTATTCACTAATCATTCACTAGTCCATATCTATTCAACTCTGAATATATCAAATCAAAAGGGATTAAAATTATAAGTTAAGTTAATTTATTTTAATTTTTTATTATTGTTTTAATGTATTAGGTTACATTAACATCTAAACATAATTAATTGTACAGAAATAATCACTTAAATCTAAAAGTCCAATTATTTCTAGTTGGATTTAAGACAAATATCCCTGAAAAAAATCTTCGTTTCTTAGAATCTTTAGCCTAAAAGTGTTAAAAGTAGTTATACATATTTATGAAAAAAATTTGTTATACATATTTATGAGGAGATCATTTGAGAGTTGCATATTCAAATTTAGTTGTAGTTCCATAGTCCATATCTTCAAATCTCATTCTATAAATACATGACCAGCCATGCCCTCTTGCATCTCGAATCAAGATTGTCCAACAAGAGTGAAAAGGTTTTCAAGGAGTTGTAGGAGAGAGGATTCAGTATATCGTGAACATGTAGAGGCTAATGATTCTTTTGTTGGTTACTCTGTCAATGTTATGTCTGGTATCGTGAGGTGAACCTGATCATGTAACTATTGTTGCTGTCGTGAGAAGAGGAGTGAAAGTGTTCCTCAATGAAATGAGTGCTCCAGATGCAATGGAACATTTTTCTTAGCCCAAAAAATGTATGAAAATGGAAGAAACTAGAGAAGAGGCAATTTTGTTTCACAGTCACGATCTACAATGGGAGCGGGTCTTCAAACAGGCTCTGATACCATGTTCGAATACACAAGTATTCCAATAGAGGAAGAAAAACTTCATTAACCACACACAAAACCAAATAAAAGAAAAATACACCGATATTTTGATGTGGTAAAACCCCTATGGGGAAACATCCATGGCCCCAACCAACGCGGACACTTGGAACAATTTATTAATGCAAAAGAAAAATATTACAGAGAGATTTTAAAAGAGATTTTCTCACAATCGATCATCGGAAAATGACCCTCCATTCTATTTAAATATACATCATGGACCAATTGGGTGTTAATACACAGATCAATGTATCCATTAAGATCGAGGATAATATGAACCATCTGATCACTCTATGTCGAGAACATATTGTGACCGTCGAATTTTCAAACTACAAATGCATACTAACGCATTCTAAAGAAACACACTAAGAAACACACTTTTCCCTAATGACACATTATACCAAGTATATCTTAACTAAATCCTACTTGTCTAAATATCCTAACACAAGAGCCAAACATAATGAGCAAAAAACTCATGTTTGGGAAATTTTGTTTTCCTTGTATAAAATAGATTTGAAAATTTATAATTGAAAAATTGTATGATGATGTCTCATAGTAGATGTATGAATATGATGTAGATGATATGATTTCCATGGGTTATAGATCGCCAATGGAAGTATAGCACTAAGTAGGAATTCATCTGTGCAAGAGCACCTTGGAAAATGATGGATTTCCTAAGGAATTTTATAACGATGAAGGGGACGTCTGAGCCTAAAGGGTGAGTAAAGAAAAGAAGAAAAATCTCATAAGAGAACAGAAAATAAGAAGCAAGTTTCCATGCTTGCAAAATAATCAAGTGGTTATGCCTAAAAAGTGAACTCCCATGTGGGAGTTTCACTGTCGAAGAACTAGATTGTTAAGCCTAAAGAGTGAACTCTTGTGTAAATTTCACTACAATAGAAAGGTTGTTGTTAGTTTTTTTTTTTCCAAGTAGTGAGTCCCTTGAGATCCCAATAAGAGAAATTATCGGTCACCTATTATAGATACTTTGTTAAATGGTGAAAATCGATGGATTGAGAAAAATTAAGGGGTACATTCCTTGGGTTGGTAAGGTGTGTGGAAGAGAGTTGGTGGAAATTGAGATAGATGTAGAAGAATTCCAATGGATTATGTCTCTATGTTTTTGGGTCGAAGTGCTTATGTTTTTATGGTTTTGGGGGCTGGAGTGCTTATGTATTTATATTTAGGATGGAATGCATGTGTGATATTAGGTCGGAGAGATTATATGTTTATTAATGGACAGATGGCCTCACATTGTAAATATGTGTGCACCTGGTGGTGTTTTGCACTAAGGAAAATTCAAAAATAAGGTGCGGGGGATGTAACCTATCTTGTTTTAATCCCCACAAATCATAATGTAATTGTGTAATTGTGAATTAGGTTGGTGATCCGTATTGAATTAGATGTCCAAGGGCCAATCATGTAAGCCTTGTAAGGCATAATAATAAATGAAAATAACATCATTGCATGTGGAAATGTACAGAGTAATGTGGGGTTGTGTATCCACAAGAGAGGAGGGGTCTAAACAGGGGTTTTTCAAGCATGAGTTTATTTTACCATATTCCATTTCCTATTTTTAAATGCTTTGAGTGAACCTTTTGATTTCCCTTGAGTGAGGAATAAAGTGATCATTGAATACCTATAATAGGGTGGGTATGAGAGGTCACCTCCCATATTTATTTAGGTTTGAACATAAGTACAGTTAGCTTGGGGGAAATGTGTGAGTCAAGAAAGGAAGGAAAATAAGAATTCATTTGGGGAGAGAAACAGTTGGGACAATCACATTTTTGGGGCATGAAGGGAAAGAACACAACAAGAGGAGAAGAGCCTAAGTGAAAAACATGAGTTATGGAGGAGGAGCTTTTTTATGCAGTTTGAAAAAGCAACGAGAGCTCACGTAGTGAGAATAGGTCGCGATTTGGAGTAGTGCAGGAGGATGGAGCATGGAGTTGGAGAGGCAGGTTATCAAGCATGCTTAGTGACCTCTTAGTGAGAGAGGAAGTTCCCTGAGGGAAATAGGATGGGAGCCTATGTTTTTCCTAACAATTGACATCCCTCGTCTCCCCAGTAGTGAGATTCCTGGTCACCGATGCTAGAGATCCTGTGAAAGTGTTGCAGCCCGATGGACTTAGAGAAGTGAAGGGGGAAAATTTGGAATGGTACAACTCGATGGAATGTGAAAAATGAAAGGGTATATTACTTAGGTTGTTCAAGTGTGTGAAAGAGATTGGGTGGAGTGGGATAGTTGTGGGAAGAGTGAGTCGTCTAAGAAGTGTTGTGATTGTGAGGGGCAACCTTTATTGTGGATATAGTGCCCCAAATCATGGGTGATCTATTGTTGATATGTATAGTAGATCTATGGTTGGGAGGAATGTTTGTCCCCTACATTCAATTGACTTATGTACTAACAAATATTTTTCTATTGTTTTTGTTATGTTTATTCTCCCACGCAAATGGTTTATATGAATGTTGGGTATTTTGTTGTTTTATTGAAAATTTACAATCGTGGTTTTCATCATGTTGTATAAGAATTTAAAATTATGGTATCAAAAATGGTTAAATCTATGTGTGATATGTAGTTGGTAAGCTACAAGAAATTATTCAACATAAAATCTTTTTTTTTCATGTGTATTATGAGCTTGTAATGGGCCTTAATTAAGGTGGGGTACATTACAATTTTGGGTTGTTGAAATCATTATTTTTAAATGAAGAAATGTATTTCCCTCGAATACCCCTACCACAACTTGATTTTGCAATGTTAACCATTTATATTTGCAATTCCATCAATCCAAAATGATTCTTGTTGATTTGAGGCCAAAAGTGATGGTTTCCATTCTTGTTATTTTGAGCATATGGAAAAGAGAAAATTCATATAATTTTATACTATGAAAAAGTTAACAAGTGAATTATGTTCACAACAACTATTTTAGTGTTAAATGTATAATTTTTCAGAAAAACAATTGTCCCACTTATTCTTTTATTTTTTTATTTTTTTGTAAGATTATATTTCATATTATTTTTATGAGCTCACAAATTAATATTCGAATTACATTTTATTGTGTTCTCATTTTTTTTCTCCTACACATGTTTTTTTATAATTATTTGTTGTGAAATTTCTATGTCATTGATATTTCTCTCGGTGGCTTCAATTTATTATGAAAATGAAAAATGGAAAATGGCATGTTGGATAGAGTATTCAATTATGCATTCATTGACATTAATTTCACCACTTGACATGGAAGGGATGGAAATATTTCACCCCCTAGACGTTGTAGTTGTAGAAATTTTTATGGAAAGGGGGCATGATTTCCAACTTTTAAACATCAATTCATGGATTATATAATCCTTGATCAACAATTTTTGGTGGAATTTGAATGGACATCGAACAAGGGTTTGTTAGATCCTCGATCAAGTTCATGTTAGGTTAAACAATAATGCTTGACCAAGGTATCGACCTTGATGAAAGATTTTTGGTAACAAACGATAGAAACAAAAAAGACAAAATAGAAGAAAATACCACAAAAGAAGAATTGTACCAACTTGCATGTTTCTTCTATCACGGTTTAAAGGAAAAGAAAAGAAAAGAAAGAAATATTAATATGCATTAATTATAAAAAAAGATATAGTGCTGATAAAGTTGAAGTACAAGAGAAGGTTCATGCGAAAATTATGAGCATAATTGAGCAATGTCTTGCATGAAGAAAAAAACCCAATGCAAAACGTAGTTGATGCAATGAAAAAGGAACCAAACCCACCAAAAAATGTAGGGAATGATGAAATTAACATCACCCTTTTAGCCTTATCACAATGGGTCAACTTGTCCTCTTTGAGGGAATTGAACTAGGGTGGGGAGGGTAACGAACATGCTACCCAACAACCTAAGCTATGAACTTAGGAATCGAAAAAAAACAACCTAAGATATGAACCTAGGACTTAAAAATTTGGACATGGCGGTATGCTTTAATGCAGTTATGTGTGCTCACATCATGAGACCATTTAATATAATCTCTAGTACAACCACATGTTTGACCACTACCTCAAGGTGTTCCCATGGTTCCACTAAATCCCTCATAGTGAGTACTTTTCTCAATAATCTTTCCCTCATAATCTCCCTAAATCTTAATTTTAAAACCTATATTTTAATTAATTTACAATTATTTATTAATTGTTTCTCTCCATTATAATATAATTTATAATTTAATTACGCCAATGGGCACAATTAATGATCTTTTAACCTTATTTAACCTTAAACCCTAATCTGATGCCTATGCATTGAAGATGCTGGCATATTCTTAGTAGTCCTCCAAAATCAATGGGTCAGATTTATTGTTCCTAACTTTCTTGCATTTATCAAGGCATCCGTTAACATGTTTACTTTTTAACATTTACCTAACCACATTAAAAAATTAATGTAAACATATGTAATTGCCATGTTTAAATGATTAAGTAAAATTAAACCATAGCATCTGAATAAATGCTCGCGTAACCATCAGGCTGCCACATCTGTAGTGAAATACTTCTTGTAACTTTCCAAACGGATTCTGATCATTTCGCTGACATAATTTCTATAGCTTACAGAAAGGGTTGAATGCCGCTTACTCAATGCAATTAACCTGAAACCTTGACAGACGCAAGAGAGAAATTATATAGTCTTTCGGTGTTTATTAGTAATAAATTATATATGACTGCTAGTATTATAACACTAATTATGTAATTTATTCGTTGCAGTCCGTGAATTGAGGTCACGACAAAGACATAACGAAAACATGAAGATAAATAGTAATGGAGTAGAATGAGTCTCTTCAATATGGCTTTTCACCATTATAATTGCCAGGAGGATCGTAGTTGCAGGTCATGAAAGTATCGCCGTTGTTGCAAACGGCCCTCGCGCAGCCCACTCTCTGAGTGTTTTTCCACACAACTTGAGTGTAGTGTCCGCATTTCTTGAACTGAGCGCAAGAACGAGTGCCCAAGTTGAAGAAAGGAATCTCCTCGTCAACCCAGCCGGTGACTGCGTGCTTTGGTTGCCACTCGCTTCCACCTCCCCAGAATAGATTTTCACCGTACGGCCCTGTCGAGTGCTGCAGAGCGCAGTCACCTCGTCTCTGATTTGCATAAGCCCGGGCGTAGCTCGCAACCTTTTCATCGCACACAAGCGGAGGAACCCCAACCTTGGCTCTCGCCTTGTTTTGGGTACCAGAAATTCGGATATTAATGCCCCTCGGTAAGATCAGGTTCACCTCGCGAGACCAGACATAGCATTGACAGAGTAACCAACAAAATGATCACTAGCCTCTGCATGTTCACGATATACTAAATCATCTCTCCTACAACTCCTTGAAACCCTTATCACTCTTGTTGGACAATCTTGATGCGAGATGCAGGAGGGCGTGGCTGGTAATTTATTTATAGCATGAGATTTGAAGATATGGACCGTGGAACTGCAGCTAAATTTGGCAACTGTCAAACGATCCCGTCATAAATATGTATAATAATTTTTTTTCATAAATTTGTATGTCTAATTACTTTTAGGTCAAAGATTTTAAAAAATAAGATTTCTTTTCAAGGATATTTATTAAGCCGAACGGGGTATACCTATTGACAATGGGCACAATTAATGATCTTTTAATCTTATTTAACCTTAAACCCTAATGTGATGGCTATGCATTGAAGATGCTCGCATATTCTTAGTAGTCCTCCAAAATCAATGGGTCAGATTTATTGTTCATAACTTTCTTGCATTTATCAAGGCATCCGTTAACATGTTTAGTTTTTAACATTTACCTAACTACATTAAAAAATTAATGTAAACATATGTAATTGCCACGTTTAAATGATTAAGTAAAATTAAACCATAGCATCTCAATAAATGCTCACGTAACCATCCGGCTGCCACATCTATAGTGAAATACTTCTTGTAACTTTCCAAACGGATTCTGATCATTTCGCTGCCATTTCTATAGCTTACAAAGAAGGTTGGATGCCTCATACTCAATGCAATTAACCTGAAACCTTGGCATACGCAGGAGAGAAATTATATAGTCTTTCGGCCTTTATCAGTCATAAATTATATATGACTGTGCTAGTTTTAAATCTAGTTAAAAATTGTTGAACTCTTAGATTTAAGTGATTATTTCTGTACAATTAGTTATGGGTAGATGTTAATATAACCTAATGCATTAAAACAATAATAAAAACTTAAAATAAATTAATTTAACTTATAATTTTAATCCCTTTGAATCATTTACCTTATAATTTTAATCCTTTTCAATTTATTATATTCATAGTTAAATGGAAACATTTAACTTATAATTTTAATCCCCTTTTGATTTAATAGATTCATAGTTAAATAAATCTATACTAGTGAATAAATATGTATAGCTTTCTAATGGTTTAATAATAAATAAATTATATTTTAAAATATATAAAGTATATTTTAGATTAATATTATATATTATAATACTTGTATAAAAGTTGGTCTTCCTAGAATATAAACAAAAATATAAACAAATAAGTTAGCTACCTAGAATTTATAATAAATAAATTATATTTTAAAATATACAAACTATATTTTAGACTAGTATTATAATAAATAATATTAGTATAAGAGCTAGTTTTCTAGGATATAAAGAAATAAGTTAATTATCCAAGATCCAAAGACATCTTGTAGGGATGAAAGTCTTCCCTCTACTAACTACTAGTGGGTTCTTTTAAGTGGTTTGATTTTCCTTGAATAATGGTGATGAGTGGACGAATAAATTATAATTTATATAATTAGTGTTATAATAGTAAATTATAAATTATATTATAATGGAGAGAAACAATTAATAAATAATTTTAAATTAATTAAATTAATGAAAACATAAGTTTTAAAATTAAGATCTAGGGAGGTTATGAAGAGAAGACTATTGAGAAAAGTACTCACCATGAGGTATTTAGTGGAGCCATGGGAACACCTTGAAGTAGTGTTCAAACACGTAGTTTCACCCATAGAGATTGTATTAAATGGTCTCATGATGTGTGCACACATAAGTGGATTAAATCCTACCCCCATATCCTTCAAATTTTCAAGTCCTAGGTTCATAGCTTAGGCTGTTGGGTAGAATGTTCTTTATCCTCCCCATCCTAGTTCAATTCCCTCAAAGGGGACATGTTGACCCATTGTGATAAGACTAGAAGGGTAGACGACCCTTGAGATAGAAGTCCCTTCAAGTGGGCTTCAAGATGCCTCAACCCTTGCTAAGTCACAAATTATTGGTATATCTGACTTACATGTTGTTGGATATACTCTTTGGTTAGAGTGGAAACCACTAGACTTGATCTCATGCATACCAATTATTTATTCCATATATATATATATATATATATATATATATGTTTTTGCATGTTTAGCATTTTCATAACTTAACAATTTTGTTTCTAATCCATGTAATCACAAAATTTTAGGAGAAGAAGAAGAAAAAATAATAATAATAAATAAATGAATAAACAATTATGTTGTTTTTAAAATTGTGACCATGACTAGGGTCTCTAAATTATTATTTTTTGCTTACAAATAAACTTTTTAAAATGTTTTCATTTCTTTAAAAATAATTATAATAATTATAATTTTTAGTTATTCTTGAAATCTAAGAGGGATAAGGTTCTACATAACCTAGTTAGATTATATCCTTCATTGCATAGTCTAATTAATTTTGTACATATATGCTTCATGTGGTTCACGACACCTATGGGTACTCGCTACATCCATGGGTCTCCCCGAATATGGAGAACATCAGGAGGTCAAGTATTTTTCTTACAATCCCATTTTAGGGCTCAAACATGTCACTTTGTGCTACTTGAACCTTCGTGGGAGGGAACACCACTCAGAACAAACCACTGAGACTACACCCCATCGACAATTTTGTACATAAGTTACCTGTAAAACATGTATTAAAATGTACAATTTTTTATGTAAATTATAAACCATAATGTAAATCAAAACTATGAGTATAATATTCATTTGTAAAATGTGGTTAAAAATTAGTCGCTGACTAATGAGTTGGTATGTATGATCCCCAATTATGATGATGTTAATTTCATCATTGCCTACATTTTTTGGTTGTTTTGCTTCCTTTTGCATTGCATCGACTACGTTTTCCATTGGATTTTGTTCTTCATGCATGGCATTGTCACATTTTCTCAATTAGGCTCATCATTTTCTCATCATCTCTTTAGCCTTCTCTCATACTTCAACTTCAACTTTATAAGGTTGTTCATGATCATACGTCCTTCTACATGTTTCCTTATCTCCATCTTTATTATTAAATTACCCACAATATATCTTTTCTTTAAATTACTACATATTAATATTTCTTTATTTTATTTTCTTTTTTCCCCTTTTCACCATGATAGAAGCGACATGAAAGTTTATACAATTCTTCTTTTCTGGTATTTTATTCTATTTTGTCTTTTGTGTTTCTATTTTTTATTACCACAAATCCTTGATCAAGGTCGATACCTTGATCAAGCATTATTGTTTAACCTAGCATGACCTCGATCGAGGATTTAAGAAACCCTTGTTCAATGTCCATTCAAATTCCACCAAAAACTATTGATCAAGGCTTATATGATCCATGAATTGATGTTTAATTCTCAATAGAGGGTTTAAAAATTGGAAATCATGCCCCCTTTCCATAAAACTTTCTACAACTACAACTTCTAGGGGGTGAAATATTTTCAACCCTTCCATGTCAAGTGGTGAACTTAATGTCAATCAATGCATAATTGAATACTCTATCCAATGTGTCATTTTCCTATTTTCATTTTCATAATATATTTTCAATTTATTTTTTTCTAAAATTTTTGCATGAAAAAAATCACAATATTGATGAAGCCACCTAGAGAAAAATCGGTGCCATAAAATTTCACAACAAAAAATTATAAAAAAATGTGGAATGCCCATGCGTTTTTTCTTTTCAAACGCCCATGGATTTTTACTTTTCAAACAATATTTTTGGTTTTTTAGTTTATATAAACACGAGAAAAAAAAATGGGAACAAAATTAAATGTAATTCAAATATTAATTTTTCACCTTCTAAAAATAATATGAAATATAATCTTCCAAGAAAATAAAAAGAAAAAAATAAGTGAGATAAATTATGTTTTGTATAGATCATGCTTGCACAACATTTTTTTGAAAATTATACATTTAATAGTAAAATAGTTGTTGTGAACAAAATTCACTTGTTAACTTTGTCATAGTATAAACATTATATGAATTATCTCTTTTCCAGATGCTCAAAATAACAAGAATGGAAACCATCACTTTTGGCCTCAAATCCAACAAGAATCATTTTGGATTGATGGAATTGCAAATATAAATGGTTAACAATGTCAAAGTCCCGAAGGAGATCTCGATTGTTGATAGAGGAGGAGGTCGAAGGACCATTGGTCTAGTCTTGGTTGGAAAGAGTCTAAAATCCGAAGAGAATCTGGTCGTTGATTTGGAGAGGATGCATGACAGAAGATCTGTCACTCCGGAGATTTGTGTGCGTGCAGAAGTGAGAACTCCGGAAGGCCGGAGATTCGGAGTTCATCAAAACCATCCGATTGTTGAGGATAGGTTTCAATAGATCTTCCAGTCTGGAAGATTGTCATACGGGGTAAAGCAAATAGTTGAGAGTTGAAACTCCCGAGGGCCGGAGAGCCAAAATCAACCATAGCCATTGATTTAGGAAGGAAGCTATGTGTCGACAGATCATGTAGATCTGGGATCACGTCTGGAAGGAAGATATATAACATCCGTTGATTGTGGATCATCACCAAGGGATTGGAGATCGACGCACGAGTTAGATTGCAGGGCTAGAACTTGCTGAGATGTTAAAAATGCAAGAGCAGGCCACAATTTATACCACGGTTTTAACAAAGTGTTGCGTGGTAACTGGAGGTGAATTGCGGAGTGAAAAGTGGGTTGGACTAAAACCACTCTTACCCATGCTCTCAATCACAGTTTTCCATAAGGTCATAGCCCAGGGTATGATGAAGGAAAGGACTAATGAAAAAGGGGCTAGTGCCTGAAACTTGGAGTTTTGGAAGCGCACAGGAATAAGCTCGCGGGTATGTGAGGACTTGTGCCTAAAGGAGAAAAGGGGACCTATGTATAATTGTTTTGGGTTCAATCACAAGCCCGAAGAGTCAATGTGACTCAGAATTTTGAAATATCCTTTGACCGGGAGGTCAACAAACCCATTTGAGGTAGGGGTAGTGTGTCAAAAGTGCTCAGGGTAGAAATAGTCATGTACAGTGACTACAATGAGAGCACAAGAAGATTCAGGAATTTGGGAAGAATTGAAGACGTCTGGGTTCAACAAAGATAATTTGTATAGGGAGAAGGAAGTTGATGTAATTTCTGTGGCTAAAAGTATGTTACGACTTGTTAAGTCAGCCAGAGGAAAGAATACTTGCATGTTTGAAAGTGCTGTTGGTGATGTTGTTGCATAAGGAAGGAATAAAAAGAGGGCTGAAGTGTTGGTTATAAGTTTGATAAAAGAAGCATGAAATCTTCTACTTCCATCAAACATTCAGGTACTGTAAAATTTATTAATGGCAGTCATGTAGGTATGAGTTTTTTATTACTCTTTTGGCATAATTGCTGAAAGGAAATTTAGGTAAGAATTTCCTCAGCCAGAGTTATTTTATAAAATCATCTGATTATATTATTGAGTGCATACCATTGGATGTGGTAAAGGCTGGAGGTCTGTATTAATTCAAAGTTTTTTAGCTTCTGAATGCACACACTGACATAGTAGAATGTCATGCTAATTTGTTTATGGGGTAATAACCAAATAATTAAAGATAAGAACTGGTTATAGGAATGAATTCCAGTAAGCTAGTAATGTATGAGACCAAGACTTGGTTGGATATGGAAAGGTTATGAGCCACACACGTACTAAAAGATTCCTACTTTTAAATAAAACTTGGATTGAAACCTTTTTTATAACACTAATGAACACCACAAAATTATATCCTTGGTGTAGTGTTTGGGTCGAAAATGAAGGCATCCAATTAATTGGGAAGACAATAGGAAGTGTGTGGAGAATGTGTCAACACACTGGCTAGAATTCTAGCTCATAGATGGTGAGATACATGACTGAGATAAAGAGAATTATGTAATTCAATGCAAGGTGCACTAAATAAGTATTCATTGAGAATTGCACTCGTGCATAGTAAGTGATAGAATTGTGTACTAACTGCAATGGCTGAATTGACTAAATGCTTTTTGTAAGTACATGCATATATATTATTGCATGGAAATAATTGTTACTAACAACTGAAATTTTGTTAACTTATGAAGTTGAGGACATTTCAGGGAGGTGTTGGATATTGCAATAGGAAAGTTGCAAGTCAAGTAGTCACATGAACATTGACTACAAGAAATTTTCTTGTTCAGAAAAATATGTAATGAAGTTACAGATATTACTGTGAACATGCATATGCATAGAATGATGAGTCATTCTATTTTATTAATTTGTTTGGTAATTATGATTGAATAGATAGATGCAGAAAATTCTAAGTTCACTACATATGGTTTTGTACATATTGCAATTGAATTATGATGTACAGGAAATAATGACAATTGTTGGCAGTATGCAAGATGAAGCCTTACAGGAAAATGGTATGTAGTTTGGTGCTTGTGGAAAACTACAAGGAAGGCTACATTCATATATGTCAACAACCAAGATGAATTATGAAATAGAATCTCATGTTTTGGGGAAAAAATTGAATTTCCTTTTAAACTAATTGGAGTTCTTAAATGAATTCTTTTATGTTTTCTCATGATAATTACATGTGGGTGATGCATATGAGATGATGTTGATTAAAGTTAGAATGTTGAATAAAAAGAGTAGCTCGAGGAAGATGTTGATTAAAGACCTCTGAGGGCAGTTGGAACTCTTCGAGCCATGGTGCTCTCAGACATCCATTCCGGCCTGTTGTTAAGGCCCAAGGAAAGGGAGGTGTAACGGTCGATGGACTGTGTGACAGTTAAGGTGCACACTCCTGGGGTGGGACATGCATGTGGGGAAGATAGATCATTGTTTAGAGTGTTGTTGAGGTTTGGTTGGTTGGAGTGTTTCTGAGGTTTGGTACCTTGGCTTAGACCATGTTGATATGGAAGTTTTCTCGATCAAAAGATAAGTATCAATTGTCTATTTATTTATGTTGTGTATCTTGTATACATGTTATAATGTTATTAGAATTGCATGTATATACATATATATACTTTGCATACATGTTTGCATTACCTATATCCATGACTTTACATAATGTGTTTCATATTTAATTACTTAAGAAATTTATACCTGATGTTAATTATGTAATTAATTGGAATGCAATTCAGGTGGAGCAAGAAGCGTATTACAAGTGCATCTGGTGGGCATATTGGACTGGAAAAGAAAACAACTCCAGAATTGAGCCATAGGGCTTGTAATGTTCCAGTGGAACTGGTACGGTCCTAAAGACGTGACGTGGGAGCGTGAAGATGCTATGTGGGCATAATACCTGCATATTTTTTGAAGATTTTGAAATCTTGTTGATGTTGTGTAAATAGTTACACTTAGGACAATGCAAAAATAAGGGGAGGGGATTGTAATATCCCCAAGGATGAGCCCAATTATATTATGTATTGTAAACATGTTTTGTAGGCTAGTGAACCGAGTTATAATAATCTAGGAGGCTTATTCATTGATTAAGCCGGAGAGCCTAGGTGTTAAAGGCCAGGAGCCTGATTTTTTATATGTAATTATGAATATCATTAATAAAATATAAACATCGCTATGTGCAGAACGAACACGAAGAAAGAATGATGGGGGAATAAGCTTCCACAAGGCTGGGTAAGGGAAAGGGGGCTGAAGGTTTGGGCCTAGGGGCTAAGCTAGGGGCCTTACCTCTAAAGGGGATGATAATTTATTATTATTTCCTAAAAGGATAAGGTAGAAAATTGACCAAGTGTTTTCCTAAGTTCCTGGAAAAGGAGTGTATAAGAAGTGGAGTGTATGCAGCTCCAGGAAGACAAGTGTCGACCTGGGCTCATGCAGCTAAAACCCAAGAGTCATCTCATGTTGGGGGTTGGGTCCCTATTCTATCATCCTTCGCTTGAGTTTGTTGTCCATTCTTCCATCCTTTGGATGAACTCATTGGCCTTGGACATCCACCTCTGGTTACCTACACATAGTTGAAAAAACCGCTCACGTGAAGGGAGTTCGCTTGCCATTTCCCATCCATCGTCTAACCCGTTGGGGCCTCTGCGTTTTCCCTATGCATAATGATGCATATTTGAAAACCATAAAGGGAAGCTAACCTATGTGATTGAGGAACCTAGTCTATCTGTAGTCTGAACCTGAAATGGGGATGATCAACCTTTGCATTATTTCTTGGTCATGTACCCTGAAATGCGTGGGAAAACCGATGGACTGATGCATGTATCCATGGAAATACGAGTATCTCTTATTTGTCTTAGCGGTGTGGTGTCATAACTGTGGGTTGTTGTGGCCACACAATTCTTGGACCGAGTGTGGCTCATTGCCTTGTGTTCACCTGATCTATGATGTGTCTTAGCGTTAGGTTGTTGTCATTTTTGGTGTGCATAACTGTTTCACGTTGCTGTTGTCACCCATATGCTAGCTGAATGTTGTTGCAATATTTCTTAGGAGCTGAATTGAAGAAGCAGGTTGTCAGGCCTGTGAGTATCTCTCCCAGGTTAGAGAGTCTGTTGGGAAGTGAGTTCTCCTAGAAGGGAGTCCTATAGCAGCTATAGTACTCTGAGACTTCTGGTCCAGTCTGTTGCTGAAGCCAAAGGTAAGGGAGGTTTACTGGCCGATGGACTTGTAGTAGTGAAGGTGTACTCTCCTAGGGTGGAGCAGGAGTGTGGGGAATGAAGGTTTGTGAGCTATGGGCATAAGTGTCTCTTGGGATAAGAGATCCTTCCTGTTGTTTTGTACAACTTCCTTGTTGTCCTTGCCAAGCCTAGAATTCCCTTGCCCAATGGACTTCAGTCCCAACTCGGGGGTGACCCACTACTGAGCGTGATGAGTAGCATGGTCTAAGGCTCGGAGGTTCATGGAAGGTCTGCACGTAGTTGGTGGATTTACTCCAACTAAAAGATAAGTATCAATTATGTGCTTAATTTTGTATTTTATGCATGTTATGTGATGCTTGAATGTTATCATGTATTATGTTGCATGTGGATTTGTTGTTGATCTTGTTTGAATATGAATTGTAACAATAAACTATGTGTTATGTATTTTAAATTGATTAAAATTCCATATATATGTGCGTGTGTGTGTATTCCAGTGGATGTTACAGTTTGGTAGTGGAGCTAAGTGAAGGCTCTGAGTATAAATTAGCTAACAGGCTCATGGTTGGACCAGAGATGCTCCTAGAAATGGAGAACATGGTAAGGAAGGTACAACAGAACTTGAAAGAAGCACAGGATAGACAGAAAAGCTATGCAGATCAGAAAAGAAGACACTTGGAATTTCAAGTGGGAGACCATGTTTACTTGAAGGTCAAAGCTTGAAAAATATCGCTGAAGTTAGGGAACTATGCCAAGCTGGAACCCAGGTTTTGTGGGACCTTCGAGATACTAGATCGAATTGGATCCATAACATATCAACTTGCACTACTACCTAATCTAAGAATTCATAATGTATTTCATGTTTCTTTGTTGAAAAAGTATATCCATGACCCTACTCATATGATTGATTGGAACTTGGTACAGGTGGAACCTGAAGGTGAGTTCCAGATGGAACCCCTATACATTCTGGACCAGAGAGAAATAACACTTCAGAACAAAGCCGTCGCTTAGGTAATGGTGCAATGGAATCACTTTAGTCCTAAGGAGGCCACTTGGGAATTAGAGGGAGATTTGCGGAAATCTCATCCAATCATGTTACAAGAAAGGAACGAACACAGGACAATGTTTTACTGAAGGGGGAAAGGATGTGACATCCCCCCCCCAAAATAAAATATTTTTGAAATTTAAATTTGCTAGAAATTTATTTCCATTTTTAGTAAATTCGAATTTGGGGAATTTTTTCCATTTATGGCAATTCCAAATTTTGAATTTGATATTTGTAATTAATTATTGTGACTGTTGGGAAGAGATATGTTTGGAATCAACTAACTATTTGACTATGACACTTGTAGAAAAACAAAATATGCGTATTAATTGCAAGAGGACAAATGGAACAACCATGTTAAAATCAATTGACCATGACTCCATGAGTGGGGAACATGTTGGAACTACCTCTGGGCTGATTATTACAAGTGGAAAAACAATGATTTGGCCATTGGCAGCCCCTGAAAATCAGGGATTTAGAAAAGCTGTGAAAATCCCCAAATGAGGGAAAACGACCCGGGCAAAAATGGATAAATAGCCTATGCGAGGAGGCAGGACGCTGCCAAGTATGCTAGGAAAGGATTACAAGTTATCTTGCTATTATGAGCACTGCTGAGTAAGTGTGAGGAAAGAGGACAACTGCTGGAATTGTGGATATTACTGAGAAGGAGTCTCCAAGTTCTCCCTCATGGTTTCATGGTCAGGCTAGGGGGTGAATCAGGCAAGTGGTTTTGGCTGCCCTGCTCTACGGTTGGGAGGAACATGGCTTTTCCCTTTGTCTTCTCGCGATCTAGTTCAGATATGTTGCTCTACTTCTTCTTTGTCTGAATGATTTTATATCTGATGCAATGTATTTGTTAAATCGGAACTCAAATGATTTATTTTTTTCTGTTCGAACTATTTGATATCCGATGTCATGTATTTATTAAATCCAAACTGAAATAATTTCCATTCTCTGGTGAATGTTTCAATCACGGATGTAATGCATCTACAAATTTTGATAGATAATAATTGAGAAATCAATTTGAATTCATGAAGCCTAAAGACTGACAGAGAACATAGGGTAAATATAATCTTGAGTGACCCCTTTTTGAATGAACGATGGAATTGGGCCTTTTTACCTTTTTTATGATAGTTGAAAGGATTATGCATGGTTAAATTTTGGAAGAAATTTCCTCTAAATTAGATTCACTGCTAGTTTCTTTCTTTAATTGTTCTCTGAGTGAAATCAATGCTGAGATTTGCATATTAGGAGTGGAGGTTATGCTGTAATTTCTTTAATCTAACTCTATGAATAATGTTGAGGATAACATTCTGAGTTTTGAAAACTATGCTACATTTTATTTTCCATTAAGCAGATTGTGTAGAAAACAAATATGTGGCTGAGGTAGGAAGACTGACTACTATACCAGTTTCCCTTACAGTTCATTAACCTAACCCGTATAAAGGTATTTCAAACAAGAGAGTACAGAAATAGAAAATTATACTATATAATTTGCAATGACAAATCTATTATATGAACTACTTTAATAGTAAAGGAACCCAGATGCACCCTTTCTTATTACAAAAATTTCCTTTGCCCATGGATGTACAAAGTTTGACTATTCATATTTAGACTTTCCTATTTTAATAAGGACGCACAAACAAGACGAAACAAGAAGTGCCGAATCGCGAAATCCCGAACCCCAAAACCCCGACGTGTTGGTCCCACTTTATTTTCACTTTTCAAAATTCGAGAGTTGTTGTGTGTTGATGTTTGGCATTTGAAAATCACAAAATCCCAAACCTCGAAACCCTGAAGTGTTGGTCCCACATTCGTTTCAATTTTCAGAATTTGGGAGTTGTTGTGTGTTGATATTTGGCTTTTGAAATCATGAAATCCCGAACCCCAAAACCCCGAAGTGTTGGTCTCACATTATTTCCACTTTTTGGAATTCGGGAGTTGCTGTGTGTTGATGTTTGGCTTTTTAAATCGTGAAATCTTGAACCCCGAAACCCCAAAGAGTTGGTCTCACTTTCTTTTCACTTTTCGGAATTCAAGAGTTTTTGTGTGTTGATATTTGGATTTTGACATCACGAAATCCCAAACCTCGAAACCCCGAAGTGTTGGTCTCACATTATTTCCACTTCTCAGAATTCGAGAGTTGCTGTGTGTTGATTTTTGGATTTTGAAATCGCGAAATCCTGAACCTCGAAACCCCGAAGTGTTGGTCCCACTTTATTTTCACCTTTCAAAATTCGGGAGTGGCTGTGTGTTGATGTTTGAAATCGTAAAATTTTGAACCCCGAAACCCTGAAGTGTTGGTCCCACTTTCCATAAAATAAAATAAAATATAATATAATTTGTGCTAGAGGATGAAAGAAAGCGCATAGATGAACAGTTGAGGCGTTGTTGCTCAAATCTATAGTCGACAAGTGTTTTCGGACCCCCCCCGACTGTTCTACTATTAATGGTGGGGGGGGTCCGAAATCATGGATAAAAAAAGGTGTGCATCTGAACAACTGAGGTGTCAGAGCCTAGATCCACGGTTGAGATTAAATTCTGGACCCCCCCGACCATTCTTCTTTTAACGGTTGGGGGGGGGGGGTCGGAAAGGTGGTTAAACATTACGCTCAGACCTACGGTCTAGCGGCAGGCGCATCGATGGATGACTGATGGTGTTGTTTCGGACCCCCCTAACTGTTTTGCTTTTAACGATGGGGGGGTGTCTGGAATGGAATGGTTCTCTGGTGGGCCCCCTCCTCTAACGTGGCAACCCCGAAATAGCAAAATTTGAACTACGAGATCAATGGCTCCCGTTGCTTCTCATCCAATGGTCGCTACTCCTCCTGAGCTTCTAAACACTAAAGGACGATCAGTATTAACCTTCACACAGATCTATGAGATCCAATGGCCCATGGGATTTTGGTACCTTTCCCCGACTAAATTTTCACCGTTCGATCTTCTAAGGATATCTAGCCAAAATGATTTAGCGTTCTTCCACTGGATCTTGACCCCTGCGAGATGATTTCGATCTCCACCTCCTTTTGAACACTTCAAGGTGTTATCCCTTTATCTCTCTGAACAACAAATGTTCCTTCGACCTAAGTTTAGATATCGCCTATATACATTTGAGTATGCTGGAGTGGTTGAGAGTTAAGGGAAGTGATAGAATCATGGAAGGGATTTACCCACATAATCTTTTCTGTTCGAAGTAGATTAGACTGCTATAAATATCTTTTTGGACATAAATGAATCATTCCTTCTCTTAAATTCTAAGCTTAAATGAAATTGATTTATGTCATAGAAAGAATTTTTTTTTTATGGTGAATTTGAGGTTTATTACATATGGTATCAAAGAAAAAGTTACAACACTGGGCCTGAACAGGGCCACATTAGTTTCTTAGTATATATTCTGATTTATGAAAAACTAATAAATCTTGTGGTTACAAACATAAAGATTTTTTTTTTTATGTTGATTATGGTAGCTCAAGAAGGTGCAGAAATCAGGATGGAAGAGAATCCGCAGCAAGGACCTCCTGGAGATCCAAGACAAAACAATGATGGAAGCTCACCCACGGAGGTGTTGGAAACAATGAGGAACCTTATTGTTGAACTACAAGTTTTCAAGGCCGACAATGAAAAATTGAAGAAGGAACATCAGGAACAACAAGAGATAAATGAAGTCTTGTTGCGTAGTATAGTAACAAAGAAAATCCCAAAAGATGATAACCATGAGGAGGAGGTCAGCAAAAGGGCCTCCAAGAATTCTGGTACGAAAACAAAAAAATGAGACAGTTCATCTGAAGGGACACCTTCAGCTGAAGACAAAACTTTATCAGACCGAAAAAGAAAACAAACGAACCCCCTTGAAGGTGAATTTAAAAAGATTAAACCAGCTACCTTTGATGGAGAATCCAGGACAGGAGAAGAAGTTGAGGCATGGTTGTTGGACATCAAAAAATACTTCCAGATCTATAACTATTCCAGCAACATGAAGGTCAGAATGGCCATCTACAATCTGAAGGGGAAGGCGAGCATTTGGTGGCAAGACCTGAAATTGGCAAAGGGACTAAAGGAGAAATAGTTGGAATGGTCCAACTTTAAGAAGTATTTCAAGAAACAATACCTTTCTGAAAGCTATTATGAAAGGAAGATAAAAGAATTTTACGATTTACGACTCATACAGATGACAATGGAGGACCTTATAAATAAATTTCTGGAACTACTAAGGTTGTTACCGTATATCCGAGAGGATAAGGCAAAAATACAACACTTTTTAAGCTGTTTACCACAAGCCTACCAAGACAGAATTGAGTTTGACATCACCAAATCCTTGAGTGAGGTATTCAGGAAAGCATGAATGTGTTATGACCAGTATAAACAACAGGTAGAGTTTCCCAAGACCTCGAAGGATAAGAAGCAATATCAAATGAACCAGTGGAATAAGGGATACCAGCCAACTCCTTATCGGGATGCAACAAAAGGTTTCCCAAGGAAGGATTTCCACTCCAATCATCCGAATACGCAAGGTAGCGGTAAACCGATGAAACTGGGAATGAAGAAGCTTGGGGACAACTTCGGCGAGCCATTAAAGTGTTGGGAGTGTGGACAACCTCATATAAGTAGGAAACCTCGATAGTGGGAGACATGGGTAGGAGTCTGCATTAGATAAATGCAGCCATGTATGGTCCACAAGATGACCACCAGTCCTCAGTGGTGGAAATCAAAGGTAAAATCAATGATACTTGAATATCTGTTTTAATTGACCCTGGAGCTACATTAAGTTATATTACTCCCGATGTAGTAGAGTCGAATAAACTTAAGAAACTGAAGCACGCAAAATCATGGCTTGTACAACTAGAAACAGGTACTAAAAGAAAAGTAGTTGACTTTATTTATGATCTTGAGTTCATCTTGGATGGTCAAAAGATAAGGACCAATCTGAACATCCTACCCCTAGGATCTTATGATATGATTATCAGGATGGATTAGTTGGAAGAACACAAAGCAGTACTAGACTATTATACAAAGATACTTAGCTATAAAGATAATTTTGGCACTGTTAGAACAACCTAAGGCCTACCAAAACCTGTGTCAGTCAGACAAGTTTCAGCGATGTAACTCAAGAAATGTATTAGAAAGGGATGTCAAGTTTACGCCATCGAAGTGACAAATCTTTTAGAAAAAGAAGATAAGCCCAAGTTAGAAGACTTTGTTGTCCTACGTGAATTCATAGACATGTTTGTTGATGAGATACCAGAATTACCTCCTAGAAGAGAAATAGATTTCTCCATAGAATTACTACTTGGATCAGCCCCTATCTCAAAAGCACCCTACCGAATGAGTCTACCAGAATTGACGAAATTAAAAATACAATTACAAGAATTGTTGGACAAAGAGTATATCAGACCGAGTGTCTCGCCATGAGGATCACCAGTCCTCTTTGTGAAAAAGAAAGATGATACTCTAAGACTATGTATCAATTATAGACAACTAAAAAAAAAGACCATTAAGAACAAATACCCCTTACCAAGAATAAATGATCTGTTCGATCAAGTTGGTGGGGCCAAGATCTTTTCAAAATTGGATTTATGATCTGGTTATCATCAAGTTAGGATAAAGGACCAGGACATAAACAAAACAAATTTTTGAACAAGATACAAACACTACGATTTTGTAGTCATACCTTTCGGACTCACTAATGCACCAACCACATTTATGTTCTTAATGAACAACATTTTCAGTCCATACTTAGACAAGTTTGTAGTAGTATTTATCGACGATATTCTGGTTTATTCAAAAACAAAGGAAGAACATGATGAACAATTAAGGATAGTTTTGAAAACGTTGAGGAAACACAAACTATACACAAAATTCGACAAGTCTGACTTTTATCAAAAAGAAATACAATATTTAGGACATGTCATTTCCTCGTAAGGTATTGTCGTGGACCCGGAAAAGATAAAAGCCATTATGGAATGGCTAGTACCTAAGGATGTGACAGATATCCGGTCATTCATGGGAATACCAGATATTATCGTAGATTTATAGAAGGGTTTTCCAAGATAGCCTACCCTATCATGTCATTACAAAAGAAAGGGACCAAGTTTAACTGGTCGCAAAAGTGTTAAGACAGTTTTAACAAGCTAAAAGAATTATTGACATCGACGCCCATTTTGAAGGTAGCAGACCCAGATAAAGACTTCATTGTATGTGTCAATGCACGTAAAGAGGTACTAGGTGGTGTTCTAACTTAGGAAGGGCACGTAATTTTTTACGAGTCCCGAAAATTAAAAGAACACGAGCGAAATTATGTCACGCATGACTTAGAATTAGCAGCAGTAATACATGCCTTAAAAATGTCGCGACATTATATAATGGGAAGAAAATTCCTACTATTGATGGATAATAGCGGGGTGAAATATATGTTTAACCAAACATACCTTAATGAAAGACAAGCAAGGTGGCTAGCCTTCCTACGTGAATTCGACTTCGAGGTTAGGCATATCAAGGGTAAGGAAAATAAAGTAGAAGACGCTTTAAGAAAAAGAGTCCATGGGTTATTTGAGATAAATATCAGCAGGGCAGAAAGTGATCTGGAGCAAAGAATAAGGATGACAAGTATTAACGACAAAAATTACACCAAGATGATGGAAGAATTTCAAAATAGTGTTGCAGACTCAGATAAACCAAACGTAAGTATCAATAAGAAGGGACTTTTAATATTTAAAAACAGACTTTACATACCAGATTCAATAGAGTTAAAATTAACTGTTTTAGACGAAGTGCATAAGAAACCATATTCTGGCCATCCAGATTACCAGAAGACAATAACAATACTCAGAAAATTATTTTACTGGCCTAATATGAAGGGTGAAACAACATAGTGCTTAGCTAGGTGTCAAGATTGTCAGCAGGTTAAGGCCGAACACCAGCATCCAACCAGCCTATTACACCCATTACCAGTACCAGAATGGAAATGAGAGACCATATCGCTGGACTTTATAACAGGTTTGCCTAAAACTCAGAAACAGAATGATTCTATCATGGTTGTAATCAATAAACTTAGTAAGTTTGCACACTTTATTCCTGTAAAGTCTACTTTTAAAGCTATAAACATTGCTGAAATATTCATGAAAGAAATTTTTAGACTGCATGGTATTCCTAAAATGGTGATTTCAGATAGAGACGTAAAATTCACATTCGCTTTTTGGAAGGAATCATTTGCAAGGATAAATACTAACTTGAATTTCAGTATGAGTTATCATCAACAAACGGATGGACAAACCGAAAGGACAAACCAAATCATAGAGGATATGCTCCACATGTATGTAATAACAAAACCGAACAAGTGGGAAGACTACCTACACTTGGTAGAATTTGCATATAACAATGGGTACCAAACTTTGGCTAAATTGTGCCCTTTCGAAATACTGTACGACAGAAAATGTACGACTCCAATTAGCTGGGATAATCCGGCTGACAAGCTCATGGTTGGACCAGAGATGCTCCAAGAAATGGAGAACATGGTAAGGAAGGTACAACAATACTTGAAAGAAGCATAGGGCAGACATAAAAGCTATGCAGATCAGAAAATAAGACACTTGGAATTTCAAGTGGGAGACCATGTTTACTTGAAGGTCAAAGCCCGAAAAAGCTTGCTAAAGTTAGGGAACTATGGCAATATGGCACCCAGGTTTTGTGGGCCCTTCGAGATACTAGCTCAAATTAGACCCGTAGCATATCAACTTGCACTCCCAGCTAATCTAAGAATTCATAATGTATTTCATGTTTCTTTGTTGAAAAAGTATATTCATGACCCTACTCATATGATTGATTGGAACTTGGTGCAGGTGGAACCCGAAGGCGATTTCCAAATGGAACCCCTGCACATTCTGTACCGGAGAGAAATAACACTTTGGAACAGAGTCGTCGCTCAGGTAAAGGTGCCATGGAAGCACTTTAGTCCAGAGGAGGCCACTTGGGAATTTGAGGGAGATTTGCGGAAATCTCATCCAATCCTATTCCAGGAAAGGAACGAACACTGAGGAAAGTGTTTTACTGAAGGGGGAAAGGATGTGACACCCCCCCCCAAAAAATAAAATATTTTTGAAATTTAAATTTGCTAGAAATTTATTTTCGTTTTTAGTAAATTCGAATTTGGGGAATTTTTTCCATTTATGGAAATTCTGAATTTCGAATTTGATATTTGTAATTAATTATTGTGACTGTTGGGAAAAGATCTGTTTGGACTCAACTAACTATTTGACTATGAAACTTGTATAAAAACATAATATTTATATTAATTGGAGGAGGACAAATGGAACAACCATGTTAAAATCAACTGACCATGACTGCATGAGTGGTGAACCTGTTGGAACTACCTCTAGGCTGATTTTTACAAGTGGAAAATCAATGATTTGGCCATTGGCATCCCCTGGAAATCAGGTATTTAGAAAAGCTGCGAAAATCCCCAAAGGAGAGAAAAAGACCTCGGCAAAAATGGATAAATAACATATGCGAGGAGGCAGGACGCTGCCAAGTATGCCGGGAAAGGATTATGAGTTCTCTTGCTGCTATGAGCATTGTTGAGTAAGTCCGAGGCAAGAGGATAACTGCTAGAATTGTGGATATTGCTAAGGAGGAGTCTCCAAGTTCATCCTCATAGATTCATGGTCAGGCTAGGGGGTGAATCGAGCAAGCGGTTTTGGCTTCCCTGTTCTACGGTTGGGAGGAATGTGGTTGTTCCCTTTGTCTTCTCGCGATATGGTTCATATATGTTTCTTTACTTCTTATCTGTCAGAATGATTTTATATCCAATGCAATGTATTAGTTATATCATAATTGAAATGATTTCTTTTTTTCTGTTCGAATGATTTGATATCTGATGTCATGTATTTATTAAATCCAAACTGGAATAATTTCTATTCTTTGGTGAATGATTCAATCATGGATTTAATGCATCTACAAATTTTGATAGATAATAATGCGTAGGAGAAATCAGGTTGAATTCATGAAGCCTAAAGACCGACAGAGAACATAGGATAAATCTAATCTCGAGTGACCCCTTTTGGATAGAAATGAATCGTTCCTTTTCTTAAATTCTAAGCTTAAACAAGATTGATTTATGTCATAGAAAGATTTTTTTTTTTATGGTGAATTTGAGGTTTATTACAGCAAAATCATGGCTTGTACAACTACCAATAGGTACTAAAAGAAAAGTAGTTGACTTTATTTCTGATCTTGAGTTCAGCTTAGATGGTTAAAAGATAAGGACCAATCTGAACATCCTACCACTAGGATCTTATGATATGATTATCAGGATGGATTGGTTGGAACAACACAATGCAATACTAGACTGTTATACAAAGATACTTAGCTATAAAGATAATTTTGGCATTGTTAAAACAACCCAAGGCATACCAAAACCTGTATCAGTCAGACAAGTTTCAGTGATGCAACTCAAGAAATATATTAGAAAGGGATTTCAAGTTTACGCCATCGAAGTGATGAATCTATTAGAAAAAGAAGATAAGCCCAAGTTAGAAGACTTCACTATCCTACATGAATTCAGACAGATGTTTGTGGATGAGATTCCAGAATTATCTCCTAGAAGGGAAATAGATTTATCCATAGACTTACTACCCGAATCAACCCCTATCTCAAAAGCATCCTACCGAATGAGTCTACCAGAACTGACAGAATTAAAAATACAATTAGAGGAATTGTTGGACAAAGAGTATATCAGACCGAGTGTCTTGCCATTGGGAGCACAAGTCCTCTCTGTGAAAAATAAAGATGGTACTCTAAGACTATGTATCGATTATAGACAACTGAAGAAAATGACCATTAAGAACAAATACCCCTTACCAAGGATAAATGATCTGTTTGATCAAGTTGGTGGGGCCAAGATCTTTTCAAAATTGGATTTACGATCTGGTTATCATCAAGTTAGGATAAAGGACTAGGAAATAAACAAAACAACTTTTCGAACAAGATACAGACACTACAAGTTTGTAGTCATACATTTCGGACTCCCTAACGCACCAACCACATTCATGTGCTTGATGAACAACATTTTCAGTCAGTACTTAGACAAGTTTGTAGTAGTATTTATCGACAATATTCTGGTCTATTATAAAATGGAGGAGGAACATGATGAACACTTAAGAATAGTTCTGCAAACATTAAGGAAACACAAACTATACACAAAATTTGAGAAATGTGTCTTTTATAAAAAAATAAATACAATATTTAGGACAAGTCATTTCCTCGAAAGGTATTGTCGTAGACCTGGAAAAGATAAAATCCATTATGGAATAGCCAATACCTAAGGATGTGGAAGATATCTGGTCATTCATGGGAATCACTGGATATTATCGCAGATTTACAAAAGGGTTTTCCAAGATAGCCTACCCTATCACGTCATTACAAAAGAAAGGGACCAAGTTTAACTGGTTGAAAAATTGTCAAGATAATTTTTACAAGATGAAAGAATTATTAACATCGGTGCCCATTTTGAAGGTAGAAAACCCAGATAAATACTTCACAATATGTGTTGATGCAAGTAGAGAGGGACTAGGTGGTGTCCTAACTCAGGAAGGGCACGTGATTTGTTATGAGTCCCGGAAATTAAAAGAACACGAGCGAAATTATGTCACTCATGACTTAGAATTGGCAGCAGTAATACATGCCTTAAAAATGTGGCGACACTATATAATGGGCAGAAAACTCCTACTATTAACGGATAATAGCAGGGTGAAATATATGTTTAACCAACCAGACCTTAATGCAAGACAAGAAAGGTGGCTAGCCTTCTTGAGAGAATTTGACTTCGAGGTCAGACATATCAAGGGTAAGGAAAATAAAGTAGCAGACAATTTAAGAAGAAGAGTCCATGGGTTAGCTTAGATAAATATCAGCAGGGCAAAAAGTGATCTGGAACAAAGAATAAGGACGACAAGTATTAACGACGGAAATTACACTTAGATGATGGCATAATTTCAAAATAGTATCACAAACTCAGATAAACCAGATATAAGTATTGAGCAGGGCAGAAAGTGATCTGGAACAAAGAATAAGGACGATAGGTATTAATGACGGAAATTACACTTAGATGATGGTAGAATTTCAAAATAGTATCGCAAACTCAAATAAGCCAGATATAAGTATTGAAAAGAAGGGACTATTAAGATTTAAAAACAAACTTTACATACCAGATTCAATAGAGTTAAAATTAATTGTTTTAGATGAAGTGCATAAGAAACCGTATTTTAGCCATCCAAGTTGCCAGAAAACAATAACAACACTCAAAAAACTATTTTACTGGCCTAATATGAAGGGCGAAAAAGCAGAGTACTTGGCTAGGTGCCAATATTGTCAGCAGGTTAAGGCCGAACACCAACATCTAGCTGGACTATTATAGCCATTACCAGTACCAGAATGGAAATGGGAGACCATATCGCTGTACTTTATAACAGCTTTGCCTAAAACTCAGAAACATAATGATTCTATCATGGTTGTAATCGATAAACTCATTAAGTCTGCACACTTTATTCCTATAAAGTCTACTTTTAAAGCTATAAACATTGCTGAAATATTCATGAAAGAATTTTTTAGACTGCATGGTATTCCTAAAATGGTGATTTCAGATAGAAATGTAAAATTCACATCCTCTTTTTGGAAGGAATTGTTTGCAGGGATAAATACTAATTTGAATTTCAGTACGAGTTATCATCCACAAATGGATGGACAGACCGAAAGCACAAACCAAATCATAGAGGATATGCTCTGCATGTATGTATGAACAAAACCGGACAAGTGGGAAGACTACCTACACTTGGTAGAATTTTCATATAATAATGGGTACCAAACTTCGGCTAAGTTGAGCCCTTTAGAAATACTGAACGACAGAAAGTGTACGACTCTAATTAGTTGGGATAACCCGGCTGAAAGACACATGGTTGGACCAGAGATGCTCCAAGAAATGGAGAACATGGTAAGGAAGGTACAATAGAACCTGAAAGAAGCACAGGATAGACATAACAACTATCCAAATCAAAAAAGAAGACACTTGGAATTTCAAGTAGGAGACCATGTTTATTTGAAGGTCAAATCCTGAAAAAGCTCATTGAAGTTAGGGAAATGTGCCAAGCTAGCACCCAGGTTTTGTGGGCCCTTCAAGATATTAGCTCGAATTGGAATCGTAGCATATCAACTTGCACTTCTAGCTGATCTAAGAATTCATAATGTATTTCGTGTTTCTTTGTTGAAAAAGTATATTCATGACCCTACTCATATGATTGATTGGGAATTGGTGCAGGTGGAACCTGAAGGTGAGTTCCAGGTGGAACCCGTACGCATTCTGGACCAAAGAGAAATAGCAGTTCGGAACAGAGCCATCGCTCAGGTAAAGGTGCAATGGAAGCACTTTAGTCCTGAGGAGGCCACTTGGGAATTGGAGGGACATTTGCGGAAATATCATCCAATCCTGTTCCAGGAAAGGAACGAACATTGAGGACTGTGTTTTACTGAAGGGTAAAGGATGTGACATCCCAAAAAATAAAATATTTTTTGAAATTTAAATTTGCTATAAATTTATTTCATTTTTAGTAAATTCAAATTTGAAATTTTTTTTCCATTTATGGAAATTATGAATTTCGAATTTGATATTTGTAATTAATTATTGTGATTGTTGGGAAGAGATGTGATTTGACTCAACTAACTATTTGACTATGACACTTGTATAAAAACAAAATATTTATATTAATTGCAGGAGGACAAATGGAACAACCATGTTAAAATCAACTGACCATGACTCCATGAGTGGGGGACATGTTGGAACTACCTCTGGGCTGATTATTACAAGTGGAAAATTAGATATTTGTCCATTGGCAGCCCCTGAAAATCATGGATTTAGAAAGCTGTGAAAATCCCCAAGGAAGGGAAAAAGGCCTAGGCAAAATTGATAAATAGCATATGCGAGGAGGCAGGACGCTGCCAAGTATGCGGAGAAAAGAGACTACGGATTTTCCTTGTTGTTATGAGCACGGCTGATTAAGTGTGAGGCAAGAGTATAACTGCTGGAGTTGAAGGACATTGCTAAGGAAGAGTTTCCAAGTTCTCCCTCATAGATTCATGGTCAGGCTAGGGGGTGAATCGGGCAAGTGGTTTTCCCTGCCCTATTCTACGGTTGGGAGGAACATGGTTGTTCCATTTGTTTTCCAGCAAGTTAATTCAAATATGTCCTCTTAACCCTCCTCTGTTTAAAATCGTTAAATGACTGGTATAATGCATCTGTTAATCATGAATTGCGTAATATTATGGACGAAATATCGAAATCAAATGTGATTATCTCTATGGCATTTTATTGCTAGCTAAATACTAAATTTCCATCAATCTACTAGTTGCGAAAATATGCCTGGTTAATTCCTGAAGAATAGTTCCCTATGGGTTAATTGATTGTTGTATTAAAGTAGAAGCAGTGGACAAATTTCCCCAATCGAATGGTACTTACCATAATGAACTGATTTAAGTGTACAGGGTAAACAAAAATTGAATAACAAAAGTATGCATACATATACAGTGTAAACATAAATTGGATAATGAAAATATGCATATATATAGGCGTATATTTATATTTTCCTGTAGGTTATGACCTATACAAGAATTATTGTATGTGAAGGTATTAAACTAATTAAGCCAATTTTAGCACGATTTTTCCTAAGAACTCTACCTTCCATGAGGTCTTACACCTTTAAGTATTCAAAATCATGTAAGTTAGACTATTGTTTAATGGCATAAACCGTAGAGAACAAAATGGTGTGAAAAGCAGAGGTCAATCAGTTTTCGGCAATTATAAATGCCAAGCACACACAAAAAAGAAAAAACCACGTTGTTTGCCGAATCACAAAATGCGAAGAGACTATGGGCCCAACATTTCGAGGAGTTCGGGATTTCGGGGTTTACGAACATCTTACGCACCAACAAAATGAAACAAGAAGTGCCGAATTGCGAAATGAGAAAGGGTTGTGGTCCTAGCACTTCGGGGTTTCGGGGTTCGAGATTTCAGGGTTTATGAACATCTTACACACCAAAAAAATGAAACAAGAAATGCCGAATTGCGAAAGGACAAAGGGTTGTGGGCCAAGCACTTCGGGGTTTCGGGGTTCGGGATTTCGGGGTTTACGAATACCTAATGCACAAAAAAATGAAATAAGAAATATCGATTTTCAAAATGAGAAAAGACCGTGGGCCCAACACTTCAAGGTTTTAGGGTTCGAGATTTCAGGGTTTTAGTAGAGAGAAGGAACTCTGACACTTGTAATAAGCAAGTCCCGAATACCGAAATATCAACCTTGCAATTAAAAGCATAATTAAATGTGTAGATATGATTACTTTGACAATCTCAAACTCCCCTTTTTTTTTTCTGTATAGATTCCCTTAGAGGATGAAAATGATCTAAGAAATGTCGATGTATAAACAAGAGCGAAAATGACTGAGTATTCGTTTATTTCTGTAATAAGCTATACAAAGTAATAACATTACTAAAGTATCGATGCATGACCAGTGATCCAGATTTTATGAGCAGAATGAAATGAATATAGATTATTAATAGGTGCTTAACACAAATTAACAGAGATACAGTAAAACTGGTTTTCTATTCAATAATGAAATAAGCTGAAACTGTAAAATGCAGCGAAAACAAGCTTGTTGGAATGGTGGCGGCTTATCTCTGAGAAGAGATGTGACGGTAGCGCGCATTCGCAAGAAGCACATTACAATGACGCTCTGAAGGACTTTTTACAATAAACAGGAATTCCAAAAACCCTAGACATCCAAAAACCTAACCCTAGGAGATGAAGCACCAAAAGTCATGTGGGCCCAGTTTAGGTAAGTTAGTACATCAACTTCCCGGGGTCGTAACTTTTGCATACGATCTCCGTTTTAGGCGTGTGATAGCCCGTTGGAAAGGTATCACTGAGGCGATTAATTTAGGGGGCTCAATTATTCCTTTGGATATCATTTAGGAGCTCAATACCGAAAAACCTTCATTTAGCCCCTCAAAATGGCCCCAGAAGTAAAAACTGCTAAAAATAGTAAATTGCCAAAAATGTCATAAAATTGTTTTGAGCTAGTTGGAAAAGGTGGGTGGCCACCGATATCCATATGGATAAATCCTCCCTCCTTAGGAAGAAATGGTCTCCATTGCATTGAGGTCCCCCATTAGATGAGGAAATATCTGCTGAATTTGGCCTCGGGTGAGCCACTTGCCTTGGTGCAGGAGCTGCCCTGCTTTGACGACTCGATAAAGATGGATCCTTTGTTGTCGAGTGCACTTGATATGTTTTTCCACAATATGACCATTGGATGCCTATTATATGTAGTCGGGGTTGAGCTCTGTTGGTTTCAGTTGTTCTGCTACTTCTGAGGTGTCCAATAATGGTGGGAAATAAGGGCGAAGCAGATCCACGTTGAATACTGGGTACAGGCCAAGGAAAGGAGGAATGTTGAGCTCAAAAGAATTATCCCCCATGGCCTTGGTGATAGTGTACGTTCCATAACGGAGTGGGTGAAGCTTCCAATGGGGTCCTGTAAGGCGTTCTTTCTGCAAGTGCAACCAAACTTTGTCGCGCACTCGAAACTTATGCGGCACCCGATGTTGATCATGGCATTGTTTGTACTTGTCATTGGACTTCTGTAGGATATCCTGAACCTGTTGGCAGATGTGATGGATCCGCTCAATGAACCGGGTGGCTTTTTCAGCTTCAGTTGGAGCAGGAGATGAGTCAGTCGAGGTGACCGCAAGGGGAAGTGCAACATCTATGGGACCCAATGGTTGGAATCCCAACCCCACTTAAAAGAGGTTGTGACCGGTTGAGCTATGAAAGGCTGAGTTGTAGCTATGATAGACATAGGGCAGGCTCTCATCCCATGTGTGAGGGTTCTTTGAATTATACATGCGAAGGATATGCACAAACATTCGATTTACAACCTCGGTTTGGCCATCTATCTGGGGGTGGAAGGCCGTGGATTTGGTGAGCTTGGTGTCCAGCAGTGACCAGAGGATCGACTAGAATGTGCTGAGAAATCAACTATCCTGATCTGAGACAATGGTTTGTGGGATTCCAAAGTGTACCCAGACTCGTTCAAAGAAGATCTTGGAAGTGGCCTCTGCTGTGATGCTCTTCTTGCATGCAACTAGAATCACCATCTTAGAAAAGAGATCAACAACCACAAAAACACAGTCGTTTCCCCGCTTGGTGTATGGGAGGCCTGACATGTAGTCCATTAAGATGGATTCCCATGGCCTATCAGGAGTAGGAAGAGGGGTGTACATGCCCTGTTTCTTAGTGGTCGGTTTGGAAATAGCACAGGCAGTGTAGGACCTGATATACTTGCCGACCTCCTGTCGAAGTTTCGGCCAGTAGAAATGTTTCTGTAGCATCACCACTGTCTTTTTGATGCCAAAGTGTCCTGCCACCCGACTGTAGTGGGCTTCCCAGATCAACTTCACTCGTTCACTTGATGGAACATAGATATGGCCCAGACGACACAACAACCCATCCTAAAGATGGAAATTATCGACAACTATATTTGCACCCAACATTTGGTAGGTGGTAGCGAAGTCAGGGTGTGTCTCATAGAGTTGGGGCGATCTAGATGTCTCATGGCTGCAAGATTCTAGAACCATGGTGAGTGCCACGACTGGTGGTCTGCTAAGGAAATCAATGACGCGATTGGTGCTTCCTGTTTTATACTTGATGTTGAGGTGGAATTGCTGCAAGTATGTGGACCACTTTTGATGGCGGTCATTCTACAATTTTCCCTATGTTAGCATGAACTGCAGTGGCTTATGATTAGTGTGGATGACTGTCTCCTTCCCAAGAATGTAATGTCTCCATTGGCGGCATGCTTGCACAATGGAGTACATTTCTTTGTCGTAAGTAGGGTACTTACAGACAGTATTTGATAGTGTTTTACTATGATAGGCCACGGGGTGGCCGTGCTGAGTGAGAATGACACCCACAACATAGTCTGAAGCATCTGTCTCGATCTTAAAGGGATGTTGCAGGTCTGGTATTGAAAGTACTGGGGCTGAGCACAAGTGCTTCTTCAAATCATCGAACGCTTGTTGTTGGGACCAGCCCCATGCAAATTTTGTTTTACCACCACCCTTGTTTATTTGGATGAGGGCCCATGCAATATGGGAGAAACCCAACATGAACCTACGGTAGAAATTAGCAAGTCCCAAGAAGCTCCAAAGATCAGTGAGTGTTGTTGGGGCTGGCCAGTCACGAATGACTTGGATCTTGGTTGGATCCATATGTACGCCATGTTGATCAATGATGTAGCCCAGGTAATCGACCCTGTCCATGCCGAAGGAGCATTTTTCTAGGTTGGTGTATAACTTGTGCTACCGCAGGGTGTGAAGAACCTACTAAATATGCTGCAAGTGTTCGTCCCAAGTCTTGTTGTAAATTAGAATGTCATCCAAATACACCACTACAAAGTATTGGTGAATGGTCGCAGGATATCGTCCATCATCCTCATGAAAGTGGCTGGAGCATTTGTCAAACCAAAGGGCATGAACAACCATTCAAAAAGTCCTTCCTTTGACTTGAAGGTGGTCTTCCATACATCTATCTGTTCTATCGGGACCTGGTGGTAGCCAGACTTCAGATCAATCTTACTGAAGTATTTGGCCCCCATGAGTTGATCAAGGAGGTCATCGATTCGGGGAATCGGGTACTGGTTTTCGGTAGTGATTTTATTGAGAGCCCTATAATCAATACAGAGTCGCCAGGTTCCATATTTCTTCTATACCAACATGATTGGGCTCCCACAAGGTGATGAGATGGGGGGGATGTGCCCCTTGTGGATCAGTTCTTGGATCTGTTGCTTGATCTCCTCATTCTCTAACCAAGAGCGACGATAGACTGGCCCATTGGGCAGCGGTGCTCCAGTGGTCAGATCGATGGGGTGCTTGACCTAGCAGTGCAGAGGTACCCCTATAGGTGAGGAGAAGATATCTGAGTATTCTTCCACGACCTTATCTACTTGCTTCTGCTGTGTGGAGAGGTCGGCCGCAGAGACCCTGGATGTGGTTGCGATATTTCGCTTATTCTGAGAGTGAATCACGAAGAAGACAAACTTCCCCGTCTAATAGATGACCTTCCTACATTGCTTAGCAGAGATCAAGGAAATATCACTAGGTGGGACTACCTCGGGTATCCTGTAGAATTTCCTGTTCAAAGTAATAATAACACTACGAGGCCTAGAATCAAATACAACATGACGTTTAAATAAATAAGGTTGGCCTAAAAGGACATCACAAACTTTGAGAGGAGAAACATCACACAATAGATCGTCTTTGAAGGGCTTGATGTCGTACGACAGTCGACACTGTTGGCTGACGCGAAGATCGCTTCCTTGGCGGAGCCATCCAATGGTGTAGGGTTGTGGGTGCGGCGTTGTTGGCAGGTCTAGAAACTTCATGATCTCTGCTGAGATGAGGTTTTTCTGGCTACCGCTATCAATGATGAAGTGCAGCGGGGTGCCTTTTACCCACATATGTGAATGGAAGAGGCGCTCTCCTTCTTCTGGCTCGTCTGGTTCACCTGGCTGGAGATTGGTGGTAGAAACGGTGGCACTGAGTTCCACATCAATGATCCATATTCCCCTTTCTGGTTCTGTCTCAGAGTCATAATCTACATCTGATTCAAAGGATTTCACTTTGGCCACGAGTGACTGCTTTGAGCGGCAGTCAACAGTGTTATGCCAAAGGCTCTTATGGAAGTCGCACCACTTCCTGGTATCTTTCTTTCTCTTTTCAGTGTCCTTCTTTTCTTGTGGCTTGTACTGGCTATCTTGATATTTTCCATCTTTGCTTTGTCCTTTGTTTGGTGGGTTGGGGCCACCCTTTCCTGGCTTTTTTTGTGAGGGGTTCCCAGGCCCAAATTGTCGCGTCTTTTGTTTGAGCTTCTGCTCAATTTTGACGGCATATTGGTAGGTCGTGCCCAAGGATGAGATGTCCAGAAATTACATTTTAGTATGGATGTATCTATGCAAAGCACCATGATACTTGAGCACCAGATGTCACTCTGAATATTTGATACCCAACTTGGTGCACAAGGTATGGAAGATATTTGTGAAATCTGGCATTGCTTGGTATCTTTCTTGCCGCAGTTTGGTCCATTTGGTATACAGGTCGTCATAACTTCCGAGAGGGTAGTATTGTTCCTTAATAGCATCCCTTAAGGATTCCCAGGTGGCCATGACTGAAAATAACGAGGTTTCCTCTGTTTCCTTTTGCTCACAAAAATTTTCCCACCAATCTTTGACATGGGGAATGGCTTTGAGGAGCGCAAAAGTAATCTTTTCTCTATTCAAAAATTTATGAACAGAAAAATACCCTTCTAGTAGATTCAACCACTTGTATACAAAATCTGCATCTATTTGACCTTCAAATGTAGGAATATCAAAGTTTATTTGTACCTTGAAGGGGGCAGCACCTCCGTTTGAAGAAGATGCGTCGCCTGTTGGTAGTCGCCGAAGGATTTATGCGAAACTATCCATCATCTCGTTCCTCTGTTGCGTGAGGGATTCCTCAATAAATAGTTTGAAAGGATATCTTGTCCCATCATATTTCTTTTCTCCTGCCATGGGAGGTCGCTTGGGTATGCGAGAGATTCTGTCCTCAAGAGAAATAAGCTCGAGACCCAATTCTTTGTACTCCGACCTCGTTAGGGACATGCATTAAGACAACAAGGAGCAGACCGCTTTGATACCACTGATCCAGATTTTATGAGCAGAACAAAATGAATACAGATTATTAATAGGTGCTTAACACAAATTAACAGAGATACAGTAAAATTGATTTTCTATTCAATAACGAAATAAGTTCAAACTGTAAAATGCAGTGGAAACAAGCTTGCTAGAATGGTGGCGGCTTCTCTCTGAGAAGAGATGTGATGACAACGTGCATTACCAAGAAGCACATTACAATGAGGATCTGAAGGCCTTTTTACAATAAAATGGAATGCCAAAAACCCTAGACATCCAAAAACCTAACCCTAGGAGATGAAGTGCCAAAAGTCATGTGGGCCCCGTTTAGGTAAGTTAGTACATCAACTTCTCGGGGTCGTAACTTTTGCATACGATCTTAGTTTTAGGTGTGTGATAGCCCGTTGGAAAGGTATCACCGAGAATATTCATTTAGGGGGATCAATTATTCCCTTGACTATCATTTAGGGGCTTGATAATGAAAAAAATTCATTTATCCCCTCAAAATGGCCCCGGAAGTAAAAACTACTAAAAATAATAAATTACCAAAAATGTCATAAAACTATTTTGAGCCAGTTGGAAAAGGTGGGTGGCCACTGATATCCATATGGATCAACAAGGATATGCATTTAATAGGATTATAGGCATATAATTGTATATTGTTGGATACCTATACAATAGTTTAATATTCTAGAGCCCTTTTTCTTTTGTTGGGATGTGATTCAAAAGATGTGGGCCTTTGGAATACATAGATTCCATACAATAAATAAAAATTCAGACTGTACATACAACAAGTAGTCGAAGCGCTACCGAATTTTCACAATTCAGGGATTCGCAATGCCTGTGTTCCCCCTCTTCTCTGTCCTTTGAAAAGGTCAAAACCCGAAATAGGGCCTAACGACTTCTTAGCTCCTCCCTTAAGTTGCTTCTCATACGACCAGTCCGGTGACTTGGGGCTATTCCTCCGAGTTATTTTTGGGGTTTCACGATTAGAGATTTAGCAGCTCCGGCTGCAATGATTCTAGGCCCTTCAAACTCCCGAGTCTTGAAATTCTGAAAAGGGATTAACGAATTTGGCTCTTCCTTTAACCTCCGTCCATGAGACCACACCGTATGACCTGGGGATAACTCCTCATAGCATGTCACGTTTCGGGGTTCGTGAAGTTGTGATGCAACTCCAACCTCTCCTCCTTCTAATCCCTGAAGTTTGAAACTTCCCCTCTATTTTCCACGAAGATGAAATGCTGAAATCTACCCCCTTGAGAGATCAACGGTCCCGATTCTTTTGGGATTTCGAGAACCGGGAGTTCACAATGCAAGGACTCCAAAATCCATTGCTGCTCCAAACCCTGAACTCTGAAATATCGACATTAGAAGCACGAGATCAAAGGCTCCTATTGCTTCTCATCCAATGGTCGCTACTCCTCCTAAGATTCTGAACGCTAAAAGACGATCAGTTTTAACCTCCTCACAGATCTATGAGATCCAATGGTCCACGAGATTTCGGTACTTCCCCACAAAGAAATTTTCACCGTTTGTTCACTCTTCTCAAGGATCTCTGGCCAAAATGACTTGGCATTCTTCCACCTGATATTGACCTCTGCGAGACGATTTCGATCTCTACCTCCCTTTGAACACTTCAAGGTGCTATCGCTTTTGATCTTTATCTCTCTGAACAGCAAACGTTCCTTCGACCTAAGTTTAGATATTGCCTATATACAATTAAGTATGTTGGAGTGGTTTGAGAGTTAAGGGAAGTGATATAATTTATGGAAAGAATTTACCCACATAATCTTTTCCATTCGAAGTAAACTAGACTGGTGTAATAATGTCATTATGGACAAAAATGAATCTTACCTTCTCTTAAATTCTAAGCTTAAACGAAATTGAATTATGCCATAGATTTTTTTTTTAATGGTTAATTTGAGGTACATTACATGCAAGAGGTATGGGACTCGAAGGTTGAGGTGGAATGTTTTTAAGGAAAATCTATGTTGGAAATCCTTGTTTTGATTTCTTGGCAATGCAGGATTAGGGAGATTAAGGAGTATTTTTTCTCACTTTTAGTAGATCACATTTATAAAAGTTTCAATCAATGAGTAGATATTCTATAAAAAAAAATATTGTTTTAGATGAAGGGCTCATGGTATGCATAGAACATCAAGTCAGGGTGGCTCTACCTCAGTTTCAAAGTCATCTATATTAATCACATTTTTTCTTGGTTAGAATAATGAGATTGAGATTTCCCTATGTTATTTTTTTGGATTTGTGGGACTATTTTGAAATGTATTTGTGTATGTTGGTTTATAAGATGGTCTTGCCTGGGCTATAGTTTTAGAGGGTCCTTCCAAAAGTGTGATCGAAGGTTTTGTATGTTTATGCC
>ML821962.1:211840-222911 GCA_009831015.1 Picea engelmannii
AATCTCAAATAAAATATATCAAAATCCATCATAACCACTCCATTAGAATCTAGCCAGTCCATGATATTCCAGTTCCAGGAGGAGCCAGTGACTCGATAGCTGCTCATGACGCTACTAACAGAAAATACGAAACTTTAGAATAAAAAACACAGAAAAACACAGAAATTAGCCCGGGCGTAGCTCGCAAACTTTTCATCCAGCACAAGCGGAGGAACCCCCTCTCGCCTTGTTTTGGGTACCAGAAATTCGGATATTAATGCCCCTCCTCCTCTCGCAGCAGCAGTTACAAGATCAGGTTCACCTCGCGAGACCAGACAGAGTATAGCATTGACAGAGTAACCAACATAAGGATCACTAGCCTCTGCATGTTCACGATATACTAAATGCAGGACAATCTTGAAACCCTTAGGGCAATCTTGATGCGAGATGCAGGACCGTGGACCGTGGAACTACAACTAAATTTGAACGTGCAACTGTCAAACGATCCCGTCATAAATATGTATAACAACTTTTTTCTATAAATATGTATAACTACTTTTAATACCTTAAGCCATAGGCTGGGCTAAAGATTTTTTAATACCTTAAGCCATAGGCTCTATGATTCTATGAAATGACGATATGATCCTATGAAATGAAGATTTTTTTCGAGGATATTTACTAAAAATTGTTAGACTAGTAGATTTAAATAATATATCTTTTACAATTAGTTAATGGTAGATGTTAATGTAACCTAATGTATTATAATTATAAAATATAGGGGTTTTGTCTTGGTATATATCATAATTACAAAATATAGGGATCTTATATTTCTATTGTAACTTGTTATTATTAAATACATATTTTTTAAAACTATACATGACATTACTATACACTGATTAAAGAAAAAAAAAAAATTGATTATGTTAAGGCCCTCAAACCTTACACTAACACTTGACCATATAATTTTAGGTATTTGTTGACTTTATTATTTTTTAAAAATATTAAAATAACATTACAAAATTTGTATACATTTATTTCAAGAAATTTCATTATTTAGATACTAAAGTATTGTTTTAATGCAAAGTATATATACATTATCTTTCTTAAAAAAAATAAGATGTTAGCCACATAAAATTAGATATTTACATAGTCATACAAAATTTACACTAATGAAAATTAAATATTCAAAAAACTAATTTGATTTCATTCAAATCATGGTCTTACACCATATTCAAATTAGTTGTTATAAATGTGCCATGACAGACCATCATTAACTTGTGCTCACCTATATTTACAAAGATAACTCAACTTACACTATTGTCTAATCCATTACATAGATACTGGAATCATCACTCTAAATTAAAAAATTCTTATTTTTTCAATTTTTTTTTGTGGCAAATGCCTTTAAAGATGTGATACCATACACTCACCCTAAAACAAAAAATATTTAAATACATGAAAAATGACTTTTTGGAGGAGAGAAGTATCTAGAATTTGCAAATATACTAATGATGACCCTAGCCTTGAGATAGAAGCAAGGTTCATGGGCACATGCCAAGGATGTTCAAGGGACTAATGGAATTGTCTTGGTCATAGTCTATGATCTAATGCTTTAAAATCATAAAATATAGGGGTCTTGTCTTGGCATATATCATAATCACAAAATATAGGGGTCTTGTATTTCTATTGTAACTTGTTATTATTAAATACATACTTCTTAAAACTATACATGACATTACTACACACTCATTAAAGAAATAAAAAATAAAATTGATTATGCTAAGGCTCTCAAACCTTACACTAACACTTGACCATATAATTTTAGGTATTTGTTGACTTTATTATTTTTTAAAAATATTAAAATAAAATTACAAAATTTGTATACATTTATTTCAAGAAATTCTTATTATTTAGATACAAAAATATTGTCTTAATTCAAAGTATATATACATTATATTTCCTAAAAAAAAGTAAGATGTTAGCAACACAAAACTAGATATTTACATAGTCATACAGAAGTTACACTAATGAAAATTAAATATTCAAAAAATTAATTTGATTTCATTCAGATCATCTTCTTACACCATATTCAAATTAGTTGTTATAAATGTGCCATGACTGACCATAATTAACTTGTCCTCACCTATATTTACAAAGCTAACTCAACTTACACTATCCTCTAATCCATTACATAGATACTGGAATCATCTGACACAACCGCACTCCTCAGAGCATGTCCGCTCACAGGATCTTCTTCTTCACTCGGCCCGGAGAGCTTAAATGTTCCTTCTATTTCCCTATCGGGAAATCTGCCCCACAGATCTCTCCGTTTGATCCCCCTTTCTTATTTATCGGGGAATCGGAACTCACGACTTCGCAAGTCCAATGGTTGGGTGCTTCACTCTCGAATCCCCGAGATCTGATACCTCAGTCAACACTGACCCTTCTCTTTCGTCTATCGAAATTTTCCCTATCGGTATTTTGGTACTCGCGATACCAAGCAACGCGTCTTATCGACTCCCGATACCCGATACACCGAAACTCTGACACACACGTGCGAGTTGACTTTTCCACTTCCTGTCACTTCTATCGGGATTTCGGGGTTCACGGGATCGCGAATCCTGATGTCAATGGTTTCGGGGATTTACTTTTCCCGAACTCCGATACGGTGTGCCACCTGTCCTCCACTAACTTCCTGTGGCGCCACACACTGTCCTTCGACTGTCGGGATATCGCGTATCGCGATATCGCGATTCATGTTGCAAAAATTTGGAGCTTCAACTCACGAAACCCTGATCCACGATATGCGTGTGAATCCAACGACCCTCGTGGTCCTGATCAATGGCTCCGCCTCTCCTAAGCTTGGAACCTTTTGGGAATACGTTGTCGTATCTTCCCTCCACCTTTCCAAGATCTAACGGCTTACGGTGGTTCACGAATTCTCCCTGGGGAATTATGACCGTCTGTTCCTTCCTCCACGAAGACTTGTTCACCTACGCGCAAAATTGCAACGCCTACTTGAATACTTCAACCACAACTTCTCTGTGCAATCCTTCGACGAATTCAAGGACCTATCCTTCCTGAGATTTTCCACGACTTTCGAGTCCTCCAGGAAACTCCCTTGAGCGCACTCCTTGCGGCAACACTTCAACTCCGTCTAAGTGTTGAAACTCTTCGACTCTGCGCACACTTGCAGCAACAATCCTTCAAAGAATCACTCAGTTTCGCAACCCTGAGACTTTTACCTGGCGTGCGCACTCCTTGCATGGCTCATGTACCCAACTACACCTTTGGGACGAATGAGAACAAAAGTTATCTCTATCTGAACCCTCTGTCAACACACTCCTTGGGGACAATTCGACTGCACTCCTTGCAGGAATCTTTGGCTCAAATAGAGAAACAATTTGAACCTCATTCCATCTCCCTCTCAGACTTCAATTCATACATGAAATCACATATACAACATATAAAATCAAATGTATGAAAGGAAGCAAACATTCATGAGCATATCAACATCAAATACACAGAGAACAACACAAAACCATGAATTTGAATCAGACTCTTCTATTAATTCAAATGTTTGTACATACATGTTCTTACACAGCTCTCTGCTTCTTCTTGCTCCAAATGATTCCTCTCTAATGATACAATGCACAATGAGGGTGTCTATATCTGTTTTCCCTCCTGCTTTCTAAAACTGTCTAGTCTAGAATTAAATTTCTATCTACCTACATTAACTATTTTAAATGTCGTCTATCTACTAAAGGACGAGACCTATCCGCTCAAGGTCCATTTACAATATACAAAGTGTGCCTCATCTTAATGGTTCATTTAAGATCGCGCAACAATTCTAAATTGTTTTTCAAAATTTGTGTTGGCTTGTCCAACTGTCCTCTGCTTCCGCGCTGGCTCGCTTGGCATGTTGGTGATGCTCCTGCATCATACTCCCTTGCTTGAAAAATTTCATGGGCTCTTGCACGGTCTGTTCATGCTTCTGTATCTCCGCTTCATTCTACCAGCTGGCATCTTCCACTGGATGGCCCTTCCATTTGACCAGATACTCATAGTATTCCTTCCTCCTCATCTTCTTACCCACTCTCTTGTCAAGTATGCACTCCATCAGCGACAATAGCTATGATCAAACGCTCGTTTGATGCATCTTCAACTGCAGCTTCTTCCTCTCGTTCAACCTCTATTTCACTATCGGAATCACTCAGATCCCCGGCACTAGCTGTGCGTCATTGCATTGTCTCCATGTCCTCGAGTCTCACTCGGAGGTCACGCATTTGTCTCTCCATTTCTGGATTTGTTACCTGCCTGCCTCTTCTCCGCACCTCCCTATCCTCTGGATCGGGTGACTATATTTCTCGCCTCGGCGGCATGGTTAATTTCCTTCTTCTCTGCTTCAGAAAGAAAATAAATTTTCTTGCTCTGATACCACTCTGACACAGCCGCACTCCTCAGAGCATGTCTGCTCACAGGATCTTCTTCTTCACTCGGCCCGAAGAACTTAAATGTTCCTTTTGTTTCCCTATCGGGAAATCTGGCCCACAGATCTCTTCGCTTGATCCCCCTTTATTATTTATCGGGGAATCAAAACTCGTGACTTCGCAAGTCCAATGGTTGGGCGCTTCACTCTCAAATCCCCGAGATCCGATACCTCAGTCAACACTGACCCTTCTCTTTCGTCTATCGAAATTCTCCCTATTGGGATTTTGGTACTCGCGATACTAAGCAACTCGTCGTACCGACTCCCGATACCCAATACACTGAAACTATGACGCACACGTGCGAGTTGACTTTCCCACTTCCCGTCACTTATATCGGGATTTCGGGGTTCGTGGGATCGCGAATCCTGATGTCAATGGTTTCGGGGCTTTACTTTTCCCAAACTCCGATACGGTGTGCCACCTGTCCTCCACTAACTTCCTGTGGCCCCACACACTGTCCTTCGACTGTCGGGATATCGCGTATCGCGATATCGCAATTCCTATTGCAAAAATTTGGAGCTTCGACTCACGAAACCCCGATCCACAATATGCTTGTGAATCCAACGACCCTCGTGGTCCTGATCAATGGCTCCACCTCTCCTGAGCTTGGAACCTTTTGGGAATACGTCGCCGTATCTTCCCTGCACCTTTTCAAGATCTAACGGATTACGGTGGTTCACGAATTCTCCCTAGGGAATTATGACCGTCTGTTCCTTCCTCCACGAAGACTTGTTCACCTACGTGCAAACTTGCAGTGCCTACTTGAATACTTCAACCACAAATTCTCTGTGCAATCCTTCGATGAATTCAAGGCCCTATCCTTCCTGATCTTTTCCACGACTTTCAAGTCCTCCAGGAAACTCCCTTGCACGCACTCCTTGCGGTAACCCTTCAACTTCGTCTAAGTGTTGAAACTCTTCGACTCTGCACACACTTGCAGCAACAATCCTTCAAAGACTCACTCAGGTTCGCAACCCTGAGATTTTTACCTAGCCTGCGCACTCCTTGCATGGCTCCTGTACCCAACCGCACCTTTGGGACGAATGAGAACAAAAGTTATCTCTATCTTAACCCTCTGTCAACGCACTCCTTGCGGAGAATTCGACTGCACTCCTTGCAGGAATCTCTGGCTCAAATAGAGAAACAATCTGAACCTCATTCCATCTCCCTCTTAGACTTCAATTCATACATGAAATCACATATACAACATATAAAAGAAAATGTATGACAGGAAGCAAACATTCATAAGCATATCAACATCAAATACACAGAGAACAACACAAAACCATGAATTTGAATCAGACTCTTCTATTAATTCAAATGTTTATACATGGGTGTTCTTACACAGCTCTCTGCTTCTTCTTGCTCCAAATGCTTCCTCTCTAATGATACAATGCACAATGAGGGTGTCTATATCTGTTTTCCCTCCTACTTTCTAAAACTGTCTAGTGTAGAATTAAATTTCTATCTACCTGCATTAACTATTTTAAATTCCATCTATATACTAAAGGACGAGAGCTATCCTCTCAAGTTCCATTTACAATATACAAAGTGCGCCTCATCTTAATGGTTCATTTAAGATCGCGCAACAATTCCAAAGTGTTTTTCAAAAATTGTGCTGGCTTTTCCAGCTGTCCTCTGCTTCCGCACTGGCTCGCTTGGCATGTTGGCGATGCTCCTGCATCATCATCACTCTAAATTAAAATTTTCTTATCTATTCAATTTTATGTGGTGAATGGATTTAAATATGTGATACCATACACTCACCCTAAAACAAAAAATATGTAAATACATGAAATATGACTTTTTGGAGGAGAGAAGTATCTAGAATTTGCAAATATACTAATGATGACCCTAGCCTTGAGATAGAAGCAAGGTTCATGACCACATGCCAAGGATGTTCAAGGGACTAATGGAATTGTCTTGGTCATAGTCTATGATCTACCAAATACAAACTTGAATGCAACCAAAGGCAATTTATAGACCTAGGGTTTTTCACAATTAATCCATGACATTGGCATATGTAATCATAGACATTTATTCCCTTGAGTACTTAATAATATATGTTCCATTCCTCTATTAAACATAAAAGATGGAGCTTCCAAACTGGTTCGTCCTTGAAGATATGGTGTTTTGCAAGTAAATTTCTTTAGACGATTTTTTATGGCACTATGATTGAGATGTTTTCAACTAAGTGATGAGAGTAAGACAAATGGTGGTGGCCTATTTTTGGAAGTTGAAGAGATCATTGAAAACTAGTATTTTTTAATGGATGGCAATGGTAAACCAAATTTTGACTTGGGAAAATGGTAAAAAAATAGGATGGTAGGGACCATATAGGTGTGTTATATGCAAGATAGAGGAAGAAACAATTAACCATTTGTTTGTAAATTGTTCCTTTGCAAAGCAGCTTTGGAGAGAGGTATTGCACTGATTAGATGTTCCTAATGTATGGAATTTGGACACTCTAGAGCATTGTATGAGGTAGTGGGTGAGAGACCCATTGTTTGAATATTTCTTAGACCTTCCCAGCTATGCGTTATGGGGAATTTCGCTCAAGAGAAATAAAACTTTGTTTAAGGAGAAGACTGGTATCCCAGAGCTCGTGGCTCACAAAATCAAAGTGGTATTTAAGGAAATACAGAGAGCATTGATTCCTAAAGTTCCAATGCATATAAATGCTTTGGTTTTTAATCAATTTGTGGCTTGGATTTATTTTGATAGTGTCAGCCAGGGATATCCTGCTCAATGTGGAGTGGGAATGGTATTGTTTCTTTCATAAGAGCATTTTTTTGTTTATAGTTGGGTGTTGGGACTGGAACAAACTCCCAACAAGAATTGATTATGCTCTAGGTATTACTACTTTATGTTAGAGATATCGAAATCTGGAAGTCCAAGAGGTATGGGACTCGAAGGTTGTGGTGGAATGTTTTCAAGGAAAATCTATGTTCGAAATCCTTGTTTTGATTCCTTGGCAATGCAGGGTTAGGGAGATCAAGGAGTATTTTTTCTCAGTTTTAGTACATCACAGATATAGAAGTTTCAATCAAAAAGTACATATTCTATAAAAAAGATTATTGTTTTATATGAAGGTCTCATGGTATGCATAGAACATCAAGGCAGGGTGGCTCTACCTCAGTTTCAAAGTCATCTATATTAATCATGTTTTCTCTTGGTTAGAATAATGAGGTCAAGCTTTCCCTATGTGCCTTTTTTGGATTTGTGGGACTATTTTGAAATGTATTTGTGTATGTTGGTTTATAGGATGGTCTTGACTGGGCTATATTTTTATAGGGTCCTTCCAAAAGTGTGATGGAAGGTTTTGTATGTTTAGGACTTGCGTAGAGGGAAACAATTAGATATATATTTTTATTTCAAATGAAATAGGAAATATACATTTTCGTTTATAGGTATTTATATCAAAGAAGGGTCTGTGTAATCTAGTCATCATCCCAAAATATATTGAACTTTATTATGTATAAGAATGGATAAAAGAACTTTCTAAAAATGTTCATAATGTTTCATAGTTTGGAAAACCGTTATATTATCCTTTTCTCTTGTACGAAAATGGTTGGTTTGGAAGATAGGTAATGGAGAAAGGTTTAAAGTAGGTTCTAATCCCTATTTGGGGAGTGGAGAAGCATACACATTGTCTAATACATTGATTGTCTCAATCCCATGGATGGATATTTTTAATTTATCTTAAGTAGTGCACTCTAATATCACATCTATTTGGAAACAAGAATGGAAATATATAGACTTTATACGGTTAAAAGGAATATATTGTATACACACTTGTGAGGTATGGGTATAAATGGATAATGTGACAAGTATTAGGGGTAGTTGTCAGGGTTCTATTCCATATTGATTTAGAATCTAGTTACAAAAGAAAGAGTTAAAAGAATTCAAGGGTATCCCATTGATTATTTCTTGGGCCATTTGGCTTGTGAGAAAATTGATATATTTGAGGATAGATCTATTCCTCCTTTCTAGTCTACTTACCAAATTAGAACTATCTTTGCAAGTTACTAGGATATTACAAAGGCTAAGACTTCAAGGTAGTTGGTTTATGAGTCCATTGACAAGTTAGGATCCTAGGGGTACTTTGATGGTTCCAATGAAGCTACTCCTATGATTGGGGTTAGATGAATTACATTCCTAAATGAATATCACAATATAATATTTGAAGGAGGATTGGAAGGGACTTGAAATAATTATGTAGAAATAATAGCATTCAAAATGATTTTGAAGTTTTTTGTCCCTTGAAATGTTCTAGGTTGTTGTTGGAATGATGTCGAGGCACCCCATGATCTAAGAATCAGGGTGAGTCTTAACACTATATTTTCAATAAGGTAATTATGCAATGATTTGGGAAGTTTTCTCCCTCTCTCTCTTTCTTGAAACTATAGGACCTCAAACAATCTAAGCTAAAACGACAAATGATCTCAACTCTCGGAGGAATGTGTCTATGATTTTTTCATACAATCAAGATTTACAGGAGAATGGAATGGTGAATTAGAAGAAAAACAAGATAAACATACTGTGAATTATTGAGAATGAATCATGTAGCTTATGGAAAAAGAATAGTGTGTTTAGAAATTAAGAATTCAATAGCTCTAATAGGTGCATACATATCAACACAAATATTCTTCGAATAGTCAACATTTTCATATAGTCAAGTACATAGAGGTAACCTCTTCCTATCATTTAAATGCACAAAGAGGTAAGAGTAGTTTGATATTTGAGATTAATTTCCTCAATCACATTCTTCCCTTTCCTCACTTTACATTGCTTATGAAAGTATAAGCTATTTCGATCTCCCACTTGAAGCCATAAACATTGAGATTTTAGTCTCTAGTTTTGTTCTTACTTCCATAGTGCCCCCTAAAGTATCTTCTTACATTGTTCTTGTGACATCCCCAAAAATAAAAAAGTAAAAAATATTTTTGGAATTTAAATTTTGCTGGAAATTTATTTTGTTTTTAGTAAATTCGAAATTGGAAAATTTTTTCCATTTCTGGAAATTCCAAATTTCGAATTTAATAATTGTAATAAATAATTATGACTATTGGGAAGAGATTTGATTTGTCCCAACTAGCTATTTGACTGTGACACTTGTATAAGAACATAATATTTTATATTGATTGTAGGGGACAAATGGAACAACCATGTTAAATTTTAGCTGACCATGATTCCATGAGAGGGGAAAATGTTGGAAATACCTTTAGGCTGATTTTTACAAGTGTCAAATCAATGATTTGGCCATTGGCAGCCCTTGAAAATTAGGGATTTAGAAAACTGTAAAAATTCGCAAGTGAGGGAAAAAAGACCTAGTCAAATTGATAAATAAGCATATGTGAGGAGGTAGGATGCTGTCAAGTATGCTGGGAAAGAGGCTAATGATTTTTTTTCCTTGCTCTTATGAACACTGAATGAGTGTGAGGCAAGAGGGATATACTGAATTGAAGGACATTGCTAAAGAGGAGATTTCAAGTTCGCCTTCATGGATTCATGGTCAGCCTAGGGGGTGAATCAGGCAAGTGATTTTGGCTTCCCTCACTAGTACATATGACCAAATTTGCGACGCTTGTTCATTGATATTTCCACACTTATCCGTCACAATTTACACGAACGCCGAGATTTTTTTTCGTCGTAATAATTTCGTCACTATATCCACGATCTAGTTGTGCGTGGAAACATAGACAAAATTAGCTAGCCACGTGTCACCACCTTCAATATTGGTTAACCTTCTTCATTGTCGCAATTACGATGCAATTTCATCACAATACCAATAAAGAAATGTGCCAAGTATGATGAAACTTCGTCGCAATTGGGACGGAAAGTTTTGTCAAGCCAATAACTTGCGACGCAGCTGCTGAACGTGCGACGAAATTTCGTCGCAACTTGCGACAAAATTTCGTGGTAATATCGATGAGTGCTATTTCTCAAAACCATATTTATGACAGAGTTGTTGTATATGCGATGAAAGTTCATGGAAAAGTGTGATGAAAGTGCGTCGCTATAACAACGGTTATGGTAAAAAAATTCCGACGAAAGTCCGTCGATATTGTGACGATTACTGTAGGTTTTAAAAAAAAAAATTTACATGAAATATGGTATTACCATATTACATTGTAATATGGTATTACCATATTGCATTGTAATACGGTATGCCATATTACAATGTAATATGGTAATGCCATATTACATTGTAATATAGCATTACTTTTATATTGTAATATTGTAATATTGTAATAGATATATCCCCTAGAAATAATCAAGGCATTAACCAACCAAATATTGTAAGCATGTGTTATCATGAAGTTGGATTAGAAGTAAGGATACCAAGAATTGTAATGCATCAATATTAAATCTAATGAAAATTGAAATTTCATTGGAAATCAAAGCAAATTTCTTATGATACACAATGGCTGAACCTTTGATGCAATGAAGGAGTTAGATAACATAACACTTGAAACTTTTGTTTCCTTGAGATCTTGAGAGATGATGAGGCTATGAATTTTCATGTTGAAAGTTTGTAATGAAGATAGTATCATGGAATCTTCGGGACCTTATATTCCTTGCCACAAATCCATGGTTTG
>ML821963.1:33312-44157 GCA_009831015.1 Picea engelmannii
AGCAGTGAGATTAGACTATGACAGTCAGAGTGCAATATTCCTGGCAAAGAACCCAGCTTATCATTCGAAGACAAAGCATATTGATGTTCAGTATCACTTTGTGAGAGACATGGTTGAGGAAAAGAAGGTGTTGCTGGAAAAGGCTAACACTTTAAAGAATGTTGCAGATTCATTGACAAAGTCTATGAGCACATAAAATTTCTCCTGGTGTAGAGTAACAATGGGCATTGTTGCCCTGGATTTTTGACTATATAATCCCCTGGACCCCTGGATGCAAAGAAAACAACAAGTGGGAGAATGTTGGGTATGTGTTATATTCTTTGCATGTGTGTGTGTGTGGGTGCGTCAGATACGACAACTGCATCTGACGATCCCTTCACCTATAGATCTGCCATGTGTGCCGGTCTCTTTCCTAGGGGGGTCCCAGGGGGGGTAGGTATGCCCCCCCTGGTTACGCGCAACGTTCGGGGCAGCGCCCCAAATTTTTTTTTGAGCGGTTTTTTGCTATTTTTAGCGTATTTTTCTATTTTTAGCGGATTTGTAAATTAATCACGGATTAAGGGATTAGGGTTTTGGTATCTACGGAATACCTAAAAACATTGTATATATTGTATGGCGAATGGTGAAATTCGATATAATGAAAATAAGAAAGGTTTTCCCGGTTGAGGGTTTCCTGTATAAAATCTCTGTGTACTCTGTGTATGAGCCGATGTGATGAGGTGACTAAGAGGTGGTAGGGTGCCAACCCCCTATAATGATGAGTTCTTTTTCTGGTGGCATCGACAAGTCATAGCCATTGATGAATATTCTTATGCTGGGATCAACTACATAGGGGATCCAGATATTCCTTTTCCACCAGGTTTCGCCTATGGTGATATTGGTAAGAAATGTTTTTATATATTTCATTTTTTTGTGTTTTTTCAAAAATAATAAAAACACAATTTTTTTTGTATGGTATCAAGTATTAACAATTTCTTTGTCACAAATATGTAGGTCCATGACGACTATATGGATTCCCACAACATCAGTGGAGGAGTCGGGGAGATGAGCATGCGGGAGGAGATGCAGAGAGAGTGATGCAAAATGTGCAGTAGAACCTATCTCGATTGACACACAAGATTCCTATGGTTCAAGTGGAGGATCTGCTAGAGGCTATGCATCGATAGGTGATGGGTGTTCCCCATGCATGGGTGCGACTCTTTTGACGTCTCACAAAAGTCATAGTGTTCTATCATGATACACATCCAATGCCACATGCATCGATTCCATGGTCATATATATATCGAACATATATGTATTTTGAGGGTGTGAGCCCCATTTTGTACTATGACACCATATTTTTTGAAAAGATGAAATATAAAATTTTTGGTCTTCGACTTTACTTATATATGTTACAATGTGTACATGCATGAATATGTTTTCTTTACTTTAATTATGTGAAAAATGCCAATCCAAAACATAATTAACATATGCATCACATGCATGATTAGAACTTCTAGGTATGTGATTATAAGTAAGAAAATCAAAGTATTGTTCCAAAAGTCGTATCCATAGGAATCGTCGGAGTAGAGTAGGGTCTCTCACACGATAACTGCCATTTAAATGACATATGACTAACTGGGAGTCCATGTGAACCTCTAAAGACCGAACACCATGTGAAATGGCGTCGCGTAATATTTCTATAATGAAGCTATACTCAACCACATTATTTGTTGATGGTTCGAGACAAACTCTACTTGAAGATACCAGTTGACCCTTGAGTGAGTAAATGACCCAAGTAGTGGAAGCCATGTTCCATGTATGATGAATGTCACCATCTGTGAATCCTAAGTAAACCGAAGACTCTATTGACATCTTCCAACCAAGGGAAAATTTGATAAGCAAGCCGATGAAACGAAGGAAAAGATGTATATACACTAATATACACTAGTGTACAAAGAGTCACGCCCAAGCTTGAGGGCTCAAGCATAATATCTTTTAAGGTAGAGCCAATTTCTAGGATCATCCAACATATTCCCTTCATAATCTTCTAATTCATAGGATCTTTTCTTTAAAACACGTCACATGATATAAGGACCGTGCCACATGGGGTTGAACTTTCCTTTCCCCAATGATTCTTTGGCTTGGTCATACAAGAGAACCAAGTCACTCTCAACATACTGTTGAGGATAGATAGATCTATCATACTGAACCTTAACACATTGTTTATTCACTTCGATATACATAGAGGCATATTGACGTTGCTCATCTAGATGCTCTAGGTGCACAAGGCATTCTTCAAGATTAGATGTGTCAGGTAGGAGCTCAATTGCCATCTTGAGGGAAGGGATTTCACATTCAGTTGGAAGGATCCTATCCACACCATGTACTAACTGAAAAGGAGAAAAACTTGTGGAAGTATTTACCAAGGTTCGATATGCCCAAAGTGCATGGTAAAGAATTAGATGTCAGTCAGATTTACTCTGGATGATAGTTTTTTGCAAGATGGTCTTGAGAGATTTATTCATCGCCTCTACTTTTCCATTTGCCTAGGGATAATAAGGGGAAGAATGACCATGCTTAAAACACGGTTTTGATTCTAACTCCTTCATCATTTCATTTTGAAAGTGACTACCATTATCAGTGACAATATCCTTTGGGATTCCAAACTGGGCTATAATTTGGTTGAATATGAATAATGCTTCCGTCTTACCATCAGATTTAATGGTAGCTGGCATGAGATCTTCCCATTTAGCGAAGTAATCCACGACCACAATAATATGATGACACCCCCTAGCTGAAGCTGGGTTAAAGTCCATAAAATATACCCCCCACTTGGTGAAGGGACCGATGGTGATGATTGGGTAAAAAGGGGTTGGGTGAAGAGAGGCTGGGTGCGAGCACATTTTTTGAGCAAACACCTAGCAAGGGTGACACTTCTTGACCGCTTCAACACAATCTTTAAAAATTGACAGCAAAAAATAATTGGCTTGAAATTTGTTTTGGGCTGTCGTAAACCAAGATAGATGACCGCCACAAGCCCCACTATGACAGTCATTGAGAATCATCTCATCTTCCTTGAGAGTCAAGCAACGACACAAAATATTATCTACTCCTTGATGATACAAAGTGTCGCTGATGATAAGGTAGTTTTTTGCTAAATGATGCTAAATGATGTATACATCGTCGATCGTCTCTCGACAGATGCTAGGATAGCTTCAAGTTTTGAAGATACATTAGAATGTCTCCATACCAGGGGTCTGAAGACGAGATAAGGAAGATATGTTCATCCACAAATGAATCATCATGAATAATGTCCTCATCTAGTCGAGAGAAGTTTGATATCAACTTAGCAAAAACTAGCGATTTCATAGACTTTACCGAAGCAAAATCGAGATCAAACTCTTACAAAATAATGATCCACTTATTGTATTCCCCCCTATGATACATATGGTAAGGACGTATTGAAATGGATTTATATCTGCAACTACGATAGTTTTACAAAGTAATATATAATGCCGTAATCTTTGAACTGCATGAATGATGACCAAGGCTATATTTTCTACATGAGAGTATTTAAGTTCAGGACTGACTAAGTTTCAACTAAGATAGTAGACAATGTGCTCATGGAGCTCATCATCCTCTTGAACCAAAACCATACCATCCGTCCCTTTGGACGCGATGATATAAAGAAAATAATGTCTACTGTTGTCTGGAGGTTTCAACAGAGGTGCTGATAGCAAGTCTTTCTTAAGAGCATCGAAGGATTCTTGGGCTCACTCATCCCATATAAATAGAGTATCCTTCTTCAAAAGACACATGAAACCCTTATTTAAATTGGCATGATTCATTATGAATCAACGCAAGAATCTAGCCTTCCCTTGTAAACCCTAAAGTTGTCGAATGTTGTGCCAGGGAGGAAATCGAAGTATTGCCTCAACCTTCATAGGATCCACCATGATCCCATGATCAGAGACTAAGAATCCTAAGATATGGCCAGACCTAACGTAGAATATGCACTTGTGAGGGTTCAAATGGATGTGATAGTAACAACATCTCTCAAATACTAATCGAAGGTGAGTGGAGTGATCTACTCTCTTGCGAGGTGAGAAACGAGATCATCGAGGTAAGATTCAACAATATGTTTGAGATCGTGAAAAGAAAAGTTCATGGTGCGTTGGAGGTTGCTCTAGCGTTTTTAAGGATGAAATGCATTTTACGACATGCAAAATTACCCCAAGGAAAAATAAACACCGTCTTATGTGGATCCTCGGGTTTTATTTGAATTTGATTATATCCTGAAAATCTGTCCATAAAAGAAAAAACTTCGCTTCCCGCACATTCATCAAGAATCTAGTCAATGAAAGGAGTCGAGAATTTATCTTTAGGACAATCCTTATTCAGGTCTCGAAAATACACACATACGCAGATGGTTCCTTGTTTCTTATTCACAGGAACAGGGTTGGACACCCATTCGATCAAGGGAATCGAGTAGATGAAACCAACATTAAGTAGCTTCTCTACCTCTACCTTAATAGCAGGGTCCTTCCTAGGATAAGTATTGATCTCATGTTTGAAAATAATGGGGTCAATCCCTGACATCTCTTCGTACGACCAAGTGAATACGCCATGAAATTATTTGAAGAGATTGATGTAGATCTGAATTTCTTCATGCGAACAATCCGCACCGATATATATGTTTTCAATTTTTCCAGGAATTTGAGAGATGTCGATCGTGACAGTAGGAGAAATATTCACCATGTTTCATTTGGCATAAATACCATGTGTATCTAGTAGAATGATAGCATTACCAACCATCTCACTTAAGGTAGATCTAAATCCATCCTGTTCAATCCTAACAAGTTCTGGGAGGAAATAGGAGCGATGATGCATATCTTCCCAAGGCCTATTGGGACCATACATGTCCTCTAAGATGGCTTCATCTGAAGGTAAAGTATCATCGAGGCAATCATGAAAAAAATATGATTGGGTGGCCCATACGAGCTCTAGAACGAGATCCTCCTCGTCCGTCCATGAGGAGCAAGGATTTGGGTCAACATTAGTGTTAAGAACAACCTGATAAGCAACCTCTGCCACTGACAGTGGAATTTACATCCCAATGTGCGATTGACCTTCAAATGACATAGTCAGGGAAGGTAGGGTCCAAGGGTCATTGAAATATGAAGTACAAAAAGGAATGGACCTCATCGATGATGAAGACCTGATGGAAATGGCATGAATGTGATGGATTGGTGCCATAGAATCAAATCTACCCATGAGAGAGGAATACATTCTGATACCAACATCCTTGGTTGCCTGCCAAGAATTATTGATAATTGGGATTGAAGGTCCAACTGATGCATTAGGACTAGCATGCGCAAAGGACAATTGATCAATCGCCACTATTTTCCCTTCGTGAGGAAAGTATAAAGTACAGAAAATAGATGACACGACCATGACCATGGCATAAGTCTAATTACTCCCTAGTAGTAAATTATAGTCAAGGGGTGCATCAACCACCTCGACATCAACCTCCATTGTCTTTCCACCTAACTGGACTAGAAGAGCGGGAAGGATTCCTTGGGGCTGAAATGATCGTCCATCAAATGTGGTCAACATAGTCATAGATTGGGATAGAGTCAGAGAGCCAATGGATTTCCAATGGGTTAGGGACATCACGCATGTTGCAAAACCTTCATCAATTAAAGTGCATTTTATGGTAAATTTCATGTACTCCACATGGATTTGAAAGGCCACGTGGTAAGATAAGAGAGGGTTAGCATCTGTTACATCAAACTTAATAACCTTTGAGCCACATGGGTCTAGAGCTCCTAAAGAAGATAAAAAGGTGTTCCTCTATGAAGGACGCATCTGGAGCACCTCCAAAGTTGACATCGCACAAGGGGTTTGACCTAGATCTTCGACAGTTGAATATTTTTGGGAAACTATGGCATTAGGATTGTGGGCAGATTGTTTTAGTACTCCTTTCAGAATATGAGGTGGAGGTTCCGACTTTTCGATCTGCAAGGGTGTTTCCAGAGGAGGGGGAGACTCTAGACCTGTAACATTCTGTGAAGAACTGTAATCACGATATCGAGTGGCTACATCAATCTAATACTTGACCATATCGACACATAGATGGTCACCTTCATGTGTCGAGGGGTTTTGGCTCCCGCTCAATGCATTTTCAGTGTTGGAGGACCCCAAAGCGATGTCCTGATTATGCGAAAACAGATTAGTTAGAACATCAAGAGATTGTGATAATAGGCTCGAGGCTTCCTCGGTTTTGGGGCATAGGTGGGTAAGGTGATCATATTTACACAGTTTACTAGGAAAATTCACCTTTCATTTTTCTTTCTTCCCCTCACCAACATTATTATTCGATCTATCATTGTTAGTGTCATCCTTGGCTTTGTTATTGTTTTTCCCACCCTTACAATTATTACCTCGTCCTTTCTTTCTATTCCCTCTTGGTTGCTGGTTACCATTTGGGTTGGTCAACAACTATACATAATGCACATCCGCTGACTGAGTGGGAGTGGAGGATGAAGCCAAAACTTGTCCTACTGTAGGATGTCTTAGAGACAAATCCTTCAACTAGTTCATCACCAATTTTGTAGACTTAGCATTTGCAGAGCCTGTGATTACATCGGCATGAGGCCTAGGATTTTGTCTAGGGTCATAATTCGACTGCGACACGTCATGAATAATTTCATACAACATCCCAGACTGAGCATATATGAGGTCCAGTTGCTGGGCTTTGAAAATAGCTTCTTCCTTAGATGTTACTCCGGATGTAGAAACATCCTTCGAAATATAAGGCAATAAGGACTTAAGGAACCACTCCAATAGAAAATATGGAGGAATGTATGCTTTGATCAACCTCTTTAATCTATGCCCCTCTTGGATATGGTCTGAGATATGCATGGACTTATCTTGGTGAAAGGCCAACAAAAGTTCTATGCTGACATCATAACGGATTGAAAACTGGAAGTGGTTGAGAAAGACCAACACCATATGATTAAAGTTTCTATATGTTCCCCCCCAGTAGCTCAATATACCATTTCACAACAAATCCTATGAGGGTGCATTGAAATAGTCTCAAATGAATAGAATTGTCATTAAGATAATTGGATGAGCACCACAGATTAAAATTAGTAACATGATCACCCAGATCCTCGCCAATATTTCCATCAAATTTTGGAATGTATGAAGGAAGGTTGGTGGGGATGGGGGGGCATGATGGATCGTGATGCACCGTGTCATTCATTAATTTCAAAAAATATGACAGATTAAGCGTGGCCAGAAAAGGGAGCTGAGGTTGTTGCGTATGACCCCATTCTCCTAGGAAATATTGGTGTTGAGGGATTGCATGCCATCTAGGATTCTGGTATATATCATGGCCCTGTATGATAGGGTAATATCTTCATCCAAACGGATTCATAAGAGGTTGTATGGGAACCATACCTGCAGGGGTAGAATAATGAGGATTATAAACATTAACCCTACCTGGAGGAGCTCCGGTATGGGGAGTGTGAAACTAACTCCCTCCAGGTGGAAATCTGAATGATAGAGGTGGATTTTTCATAACAAATGTGTTTTTCGAAATCGACATGGAGGAAGAAGGGGGAAAGGATGAAATATAGGAAGTGGCTTGTCCGCCCAGTTGAGAACTCCATCCAGGAGCATTGAGACTAGGATTAGACCCGAAAGGAAAAGGAGGTTGGCCTCCTACCATAGGATTCATTTGGGGAATATGACCTCCACCAAACAAGAGAGGAGTGTGCAGAGGAGCCATGCCCCCAGGTCCAAAACTAGGATTTTCATTAGTCGCTAGAGTGGAGGATGTTGTGATGTAATATTGGGCATACCAAAAGAAAAAGGGTTAGAGACCGAAGGTATGGACTGAGAATTGTATCTTGACGTTCCAAAAAGAGACCTGAAAGGGTTCATTGCTATGGGTCGAGTAGAAACCTCAGGATGGGTAACATTAAGGACGAGAACCTCTGACACTACAACCATTGCGGCCGAAGGAGCCAAAGTAATCCCACTAACCACATAAGGTATAGGAGTTGAGGGACTACCTGTGTCATTCAAACTTGACTCAGTACCCATAACTGGATAATCAAAAGTCTGGGAGGTGAAGATATATGTACCATGTCTATTAACTTTATGCCTTTTAGAAGGAAACTTCGGGAAAGACTCAAAATGCATAGGTAAATTCAACAAATGATGAGACCTACAAAGAGGCTGGTCTTTCTCCACAATGACTCAAGAATCGAGATATGAAATCAAATCCTAGGGCCAACTAACAATAAGAGAGCACACAAAATAAAGCAACAAAGGCCAAATGCACACAAACATGATATAGTAGTTGAAAAAGGGGCCTCCCTCACTAGAGTAGGTATGCCTTTCCCAAGAGGGGCCCGAGACACCCTTCAAAATATTGGATGTATCATAATCGGTTATAAGGGCCCTCATGGGCTTAACAACGCAGTTGGTCAAATATTCCAAGAGAGGTAATCCTCCATAAAGGCTATGTGTTGTCCGACCCTTATCTGACTCAGTGTACCTGCAGAATAAACCCTGCAAGTAACCTATGTGGCTAGCTATGTCAAGCAAGTAGAGCCACCACAATATAAATAGTGCGCATGCAAATAGTCCTAAGTATGGTCCACCGTATGGGTAGGGCAATAAATCCTAAAATATTGAAAGCACTGCCTTTCGCGGAGGTAAAGGTACTAGCAAGACTCCCATATACAAATGGAACCACATAAAAATCTCTGACGCTAATAAGGTATTAGAGGGATATATTTGCAACCAACTTCGTGCGACCTCGTTCTTAACTTCGGTGTGAGCGAAGCCTCCTGACATCACTAATTACATAATGGGTTTCACCACTCCCTGGTCAGACACATATGTTTAGTTTAATATGTTGGCAAATATTTAACAGATAGTTAACAGACAGCGAATGCTTGTCATTGATGGCAACAGTGAATATGACATGAGAACAACAAGTTTGTAATCAACAGGCAAACAAAAGATAAGTTCAGAGAGGTGACTGATCGAAAGCAGCGAATGATCGAAGGCAGCAATAAGCGAAAGTTTGAGAAGAATGCAAATGATCGAAGGCAGCGAATGAGCGAAAGTTTGAGAAGAATCTCTTGAGAAGAAGAATCTCTGATCATTGAAGAGGGAGACAGATCTCAGCCGTCAGAGCCGAGCGCAGGGTCCGACCACCGTTGGATCGAAGAGAACCTGCACGGTCTTTAAAGTGCAAGGAGAAGAGGGTGTAATCACAATATGAAAAATCGCGATGAAATCTGAGCCGTCAGATCAAGCTTTGATCTGGACCATTAATTCCAGTCAATATCGGAGTTTCGGGGATTGCGTGTTGGAGATGTCAAATAAACAATACAATAGGAACCCCAAAATTGCGATATACGAATTCGCGATTTAATCGCAGCCGTTAAGTTAAGAAGTGATCTGGACTGTTGATTTTCTTCATGGAGTATCGGGGATCAGGTCTTTGAAGTGACAAAAACACTTGACAACAAGAATGCCAAAATCGCGATATGCAATATGGCTATTCAATCACAGCCGTTAAAACAAGATTGGATCTGGACTGTAGATGTAACTCCATATCAGAGTTTCGGGGATCGCGACATCAAGAGGAATAGAAAACAAGGCAACAAGGATGTCGAAATCACGATATGTGATATCGTGATTCAATCGCAGCCATTGAATTGAGAATGAATCTAGACCATTGATTATAGCTCGTGTCAGAGTTTCACGAATCGCGATATCAAGAAGAAAAGAAACAAATGAAACAAGAATCCTGATTTCGCGATATGCGATATCACGATCCAATCATAGCCGTTGAAATAAGTTCATATCTGGACCGTTGGTTCAACTCCGTGTCAGAGTTTCGCGAATCGCAATATGGAGAGACAAAAGAAACAAAGCAACTTGTATTACGAATTTGCGATATGCGAAATCGCGAAAGCGCCTTATGCATAAGGTTGTGGTCACAACACTTGGTCACGGGAAGAGAAGGAGTCAGTCCAGATAAGCTCCATTTCAGAGTTTTGGAGATCGTGACATGAATTGTCGAGACACTTGGGCACAAGAATGCCAAAATGCCGAAACCTGACTTAAAAAGGCAAGAATAATAAAGGTCATCCAACGGTGCGGATGAAACTTGAATGTGATCGGAGGGTTACTGTTCTCTCTCACAGATTAAATTTTCAGTTACAAATCCGTTAGTGAAATGGACTTATGATTGCCAATCAGTTGGCGTTTCAGTTACTTAGACAGTTGTCGTCATTTTGCCTAAGGAGTTGGGAAGTTGAACCATCGTGTTGGTGTGTATAAGAGAAGATGAAACAGACTGTGTCTGGCTGGTCGTTCTGGAAGTGAAAAAGAATGAAACTGTAAGAATAAAGAAGAAGAGGATGCGCAGGAGGAGATTGAGCATATGTGAAGTGTGAGATGAAATGTAGAGTAGAATAATAGAATGAGTTGAAGAAGAGAAGAATGAGAGCATGGGCTGATGCAGAGCATACCTACTGAACAGACAGAGAAAGAGAAGAGCAGTAGAACAGTGTGCAGAAGACCAGAGTTACAGAACAAAGAAAGATTGGTAAGAACTGATTTATCTGTAAAGTTGAATGTTTATTTAGCCATTTATATTCTAGGGAGGTTGGGAGGTGCTCGAGAGGATTGTTGTCCTCAGAGGTTCAAGTGGGAGCTTGAACACAGGAAGTTGTAGCTTCCATCTGGTTGTAGCCAGAGAAACCAGGGTGGCAGGGTGGTGCTAGGGAGAACAAGTGTTCTCTGTTATACAGGTTGGAGCCTGTGTAACGG
>ML821963.1:51212-92587 GCA_009831015.1 Picea engelmannii
ATTATAGATGATGTACAGAACTTAAAAGACTGCCTATCATTTCGAAGAAGAAGAGGTTTTCTCCCTTTATGGGTTTCCTCGTGAAAAATCTGTCTCTGTGTATACTTTATGTGTGACTGTTGTTCTTTACCTTTACTGTCCATCTGCTGTATATTGTTGATGACCACATGAAGAAATATTAATAATGTTTTAACAGACTTAAAATTGTTTAAGCTCACATACAACTGATTCACCCCCCCCCCCCGCTCTCAGTTGTATTAATAATTTCAACATAATAGCTTTGAAGAATTTAACTCACAAAATCCTATTCCAAGGCCCTGTGTTCTATGCTTGTTTGTATACCCTAAAAAATAAAATTGTTTCTAATCAATTTTAGTTAATCAACATTACTTTTAATGGATTTTGTTTACTCAAGAGGTGTGGTCGTGAAATTGATGATATTATGACTCAACATATCAAAGAAATGACTATAAAAATACTGCTAAGACCTAATCTTAAATTCTCAAGGGATGGTAAGCTTTTAAATGCAACTTTCAATGCAATTTCTACAATTTCAATAAAATGCAATCTTTCCACATGTGTCAAGATCAATACTAAGTAATCAAAAGAAAAAATTCCATAATGAAAAATGATATTTATTTTAGTTTATTTTTGATATAAAGAAAAGAAAATGCAAGGAATGAATATTAACTTCACATACAGACCCCACTACAAGAAAAAAGAGACAATCCAAGTAGGATATCAAGAAGCAAACACTCAGACCAATGTGCAAGGACAACCAATGAAAAAGATGATAAGAAATAATACCGCCCGAAAATTCAACAATATGAAGGTTTCCTATCACTCTGTAAGAACTTAACAGTTAGGACAGAGACCCAAGAAGACTCAACAACCAACCAAACTCACTCAACGAACATCAAACTCAGCTAGTAATCCTAAAGAGCTTATGTATGCATCTGTTTGAGAAAAACTCGTGTATGTATGTGCCCTGCATAAGGACAACTCGTGTATGTATGTGTTTGTCAAGGGAAAAACCACGTATATATTGTAAAACACTTCTAGGGAAAGGATTGAGCCAAGAAACGCAGATGCAAAGTAAAAAAAGGCTATCAAGAAATGAGGTGACAAGGAAACTCAGGATAACAAAGAGCAAGTCAAGGAGAAAAACACTCCAAATCCCAAACAAAATATCACTCCCCACTATGGTCTCCAATTCTGTTACGAGGAAAATATCTCTATGGCATGGGGTAAACTGCAATAGACAGAATGACACACATAAATCAAATCTAATCCCAAGTATGCTATATAAATGAATTTCTAACAAGACAAGGTCAAGAGCCTACCTCGTCCGGACGCTCGATGAAGATCACCATTGAGCACACAACTCAAAGTTTTTTACCTGTAACTTGTCCTCAACAACCATGATATGCAAAAATATGGTGATAATAAATAATGTTAGATTATATATTAGCATAATCCATTAACATACATGAAAAATATGCCCATGGAATAATAATTCAAATATTTGCAAGATATCAATTGGATGAGAAAATAGTATTTCTATTAAAATAATCAACATAAGTATATAGGTGAAAAAATACTATAACGACACATATCGAAACCGAGAAACTAAGTCCCTCCAGCTCGACCTCCACCACTTCAATCCTCCACCAAAGGTAAGCTCATATAAATGAGACAATGAGGTTCTCCATCAAAAAGAAGGAAGAGCTTGGGGGCTGAACAATGAGTTCATAATTTCAAGGATAAAGGGATGTAGACTCGATGTGAAGTGAAATTTCTTTAGAGTATATTTTCTCTCAAAAGTTGAATTCTCCTCCCTTCCTCACCTTGGATATGGCTCAATTTATACCCTTCAAATGGAATTTAAGGGCCAAGTCAGAGCGTTTCCAGTATATGGAAGGTCAAGGATCATGGATCTCATGATGTGACATGGAAACCTAACATAAGTTTTAATTTTGAGAACCAAACCCGTTGTACGCGGGCTGTAGTGTAGCAACCTTCATATACACTTGTTTTCTAATTGGTAGGGCACATATATGTGGGAAAATGTGCTTTTTTGGCTCTGGAAGGTAAAAAAGGGGACTTCAAGACTACATGGGGAAATTGAAAGGCCATCCAAGCAAATTGCATGGGGTGAGGAAAAAATTGCTATAACATATTTGTCTTAGTGGATTGGGATGGGAATCGCGTGGACAATATAGTAGCAGAGGTAAATTGGAAGAAGAGATAAAAACAATAAGGGATCGACTTTACAGGGAAATAATAAACACATAACGCTGGATGATCACAAATTGAGGTGAAAAAGGGAAAAACTTTGAAAGAAAATGTACTCACAAAAAAGAAAATAGAGTTTGATGGATCGATTCCTCTTCATATACATAAATCCCTTTTCCCTTAAGAAAATTTAAGGCTTCTTGTGTAATTCTCATTGGTTGTGTCCCAACCAGAATGTGTCTAAATTCTTTGATGAATTTGTCTTGTACTAGTAATAAGTGGAATGGTGGCTTGTGCCTCCATAACACATGGAAAAAACATTGAATAAGGTCATTGCCAACATCAACATTACCTCTTGGGGGAAATCCTTCAAAGACATTGCAATATGCCACAACAAATACCAAATACAAGGTCATGAAAAACCTCTTTGTCTTCATATAATTGGAGAGTTGATAAGAAATCTCATTCAATATGATTTCATCCCAATCAAATATTTCTTTCATTCAAACATAGAAGTGTAGCACATAAAAACTTACCTCGGAATATAGGATGTAGAATCCCGTCCCACAAGTCATGAGAAAAGTCAAGAAAAATCTTGGTATGGCTTAGATAACAAGAATATATGAATGTGAGTAGTATCAATTGACATTGTAGAGGATAGTGCTAGGAAGTCCTTCAGTAAATTCACTCTGCCACCTAGTGCTTCTAGAAAAGAGTCAACATCCAGGAGCTTGAGGACTTTGTTCGGATTGGGAATTCATAACATTCTTATGAATGCATTTGGAGTTAATAGAACGAGATTCCTCCATTCAACAACAATTTTAATCATCATGTGCTTAGAATCAAACCTACTTGCGCACTGTTGATATAAAAGACAATTTTAAGGTCTTTAAGATAACATCATGAGGATAAATCCTCCTGCATTTGTATATAGGTGGTACTCCTCTTTCTTGATATATGGAAGATTCTTATTTTGAATTTAGATGCATGCAATAAAAAACCCCAACAAATCTTCCATAGAACTCCTATATACTAATGTACAAGCTCTTATATATAGATGTACAAAATCTTATATACAGATGTACTTGTCAAGCACGTCATATCATTCAAGAAGAAGAAATAAACATGTTTGCAAAGATTTGTATCTATAGGGTTTGGAGTCTTCTTTCAACATATATTTTTCCTTCCTTTTAAAATAATGTGAACCAATAATCAACTATGAATTTGCAAAATGAAAGAAAAGTGAAATGGACAGGTCACCAAATAACCTAATATGATCATCTCATTTAAACTAAAAAATGATTTTGATACACACACATTTGAAATCTCATGCTTTATACTCACCTAGGGATAGGTCCATCTCACTTCCATGTGTCCCAATATGGTAGGTCCACGTCATTTCCATGTGTCCTAATATGGTAGGTCCATGTCACTACCATGTGTCCCAATATGGTAGGTCCACGTCATTTCCATGTGTTCCAGTATGCCAAAGGGTGGGATAAATAAATAAAACTTAGGAATATAATGAATAATTTCATGAAATAATAAAATCCAAGAATATGATTACATAGAAAGTCAAGTGTAAAACTTAGTAAAACTTAGTAAAATGAATAATTGCTGGGAATGTTGCGGGGTTACGGGGGTAGGGTGATGTAGAAAAATCATAATATGGGCTCTCACATCCGCATTCAAAAGTAAAAAATAAACTAAAGTATAACTAAGTGTAAAACTTAGTAAAATGACTAAGTTATGAGGGTTCAATTTGGGTAATGCGAAAATGACAAGTGGAAATTGAGGATTGTGGAAATGTGAGGTTGCGGACTTGTGGGTTTAGGAGTGGAAGGTGGATATGAAGGAAGATCTCATGCATCTACATTCATGAAAAATGACTAAGTATAGAGTATGAAGAGTGGACGAATATGGAGAGTAGTGAGAATGACTAAGTATGGAGAGTAGAGAGGAAGCAAAATGAGGAAAAATGACTAAGTATGGAGAGCAAAGAGGAAGAAAAATGACTTAAAATGACTAAGTATGGAGAAAGGACTAGAGTAAGGAGAAAGGAGTGGAGTAAGGAGAATGAGACTAAGTATGGAGTGTGGAGAGTAAGGAAAATGACTAAGTATGGAGTAGTAGTATAGAGAGGAGTGAGGAAATTGACATATATTGGGCATATGACCTTTGTTTTAGATTTTGTAAAATGTTGGATGAAGTTGACACATAGGGATATTCGGTGAGAAGATGGACATAAGGAATTTCCTTATTTTAGTCTATTTTATTTTCTTCTCATTTGTTCAAAAGAGAAACCATTTTTGTTATCCTTTCATGATGAAGAACTACAGTACTTAAGGTGATTTAAAACTTGTTCAGTCTTCATGATTGATAAGTGAGGGTTATTTGACACTTTCAAAATTTGAAAAAAAAAATTGGTCTCCATTTGAAAGAAGCATAGGTTCAAATATGCACCCTATCACCTAGTTGACGGGTGTTAGGAAAACACATCAACATCTGGATCCAATTGTGGGACAATGACTGCCCGAGGGTTTTTGAGGACCCATACCAAGACCAAATTATTTTATCCATTAGGATATGGATTCATCCACAAATAATTATCTCAATCCAACAAATGTTAATTAGGTAAAATTTGTTGAAAGATAAAATTATATACATGAGAAAACAAAATATACGTATCTTAAGCTACTTGGACAGAAGGGATACTTTCAAGTGTAAGTAGAGCTCTAATGTATCCATATACATAACCAATTAATTTGATTACCCCCATCCTTGATTGAGAGTGTTGTTTCATTTGCCATGTTTTGGAGATATTCTTTCATCATACAATGACAACATTGCCATGGTGAGGTTGCAAAAATGAATCGGTGTTGAACATTTGTGGAGAACTGTAAGGCTGTATTTTGTTGTTCACCAACAATCTTGTTGTCTTTATAAATAAAATATACCACCCAGGGAACCTCTTACTTCATATTCCCTTCTTCTTTTGATGCTTGGAATATCTCTCTTCATTAAACTCTGCTCTAGACTAGAAATCAATAGCTTGAAGGTTTAATGTAAAGTGATAAATTTTATCATCACTCTTGTTGATCCCTTGATAACATTTCTCTTTAGAATTTGTATAAATTGTTTGTTTCCATTGAGAACCTATTGCAATATTTTCACCATGACCACATTGAATTAAATCTTCATGTACACCTAGTGGAGGTTCTTCAAGTTTGTCCTTAAAACCATTGTCATTATTACTCTCAAATTGAGCATATGAGAGGTCTGAATTTCCCACCAATGGCGCATGTTGCAGATATTATTTCTCTTGAATTGGGACATTAGGGTTCTCACTTTCATATTTAGGAACATAATCCGATGTAGAGAATTTTTCACATATTTCATCAAATTTCTATTCTACATCATTTTCTTGATGCTTTAGGAAGTGTATTGGAAATTTCAAAAGATCAACATCACTTTCATGAATATTTTTTCCAATGACTTGAGCTTGCTACATTAACTCTTTCGAGTTGCACTTTCCCTCTTTCTTTAATAAAAATATTAGATTCATGGGAAATGCATCTTCATAGCAACAAAAAATGATGACAACATTTGGGAACATTTCTTGAGGAATCTCATGAAGGAATTTCATAAATCTGAAAGTGAAATCTTCGATTGTCTCTTCCGCATTCATTTGGAATTCAACCAAATTCAAGAAAAGAGAATATGGATCTTTCCTTGGGAAATATTTCTCGAAAAATAAATTTTCCAATACCTCCCAACTAGTGATGGTTCCAGGCAACAATGAATAAAACCATTCACTAGAATTTCGTTTTAGAGTTAAGATAAATAGTCGGCATGCAACATCATCTTTAGCCACATTATAAATATCACAAACATATTCAAAATTAACCAAATGATTCTCTTCATCCTCTAAAGTATTTTCGAATAACATGGGAAACTTGTCCATGGAAATATTTGGAAAAGGATGGACTTTTCCTTGCAAATTGAGGGGACTTCTTTGCAACTGTTTCTTTCTTTGGGGACCTTCTCTGTTTACTATAACTTGAACAAATTTTATTGGGCTTGGTGGGAAAGAAAAAAAATCATCAGAACATGAAAGAAACTCTTTGGTGGAGTCACTATATATATCTTCTTGTAATTCTGGAATATTTTTGGTGGAGTTGCCATGGCATATTTCTTCAAAATATGGAGTTTTAATGACGGAGTCACCAGGGAGATAATACTCCCAAACCTTCGATGGTTCTTTGGTTTTATAGAAGTTGACATAAATAACTTGTATTTGAAACTCCAATAACATATCTTCAAGGCCACCAGATGTTACTTGAAAGAGGTTTTCAAGAACCCAATTAATCTTAAATCAATCTACCATATATTTTTTCAAAAATTAAATCAGACAACTTCGAGTTTTCTAATAATATCTGATCTTTAAAAATTATCATATTTATTTAAAATGAATCGATCCCCAGTATGGTTGCCAAAAACCTTGATCTAAAAGACAATTTTAAGGTATTTAAGATAACATCATGAGGATAAATCCTCCTGCATTTTTATAGAGGTGGTACTCCTATTTCTTGATATATGGAAGATTCTTCTTCTAATTTTAGATGCATGCAATAGAAAACCCCAACAAATATTCCATAGAAATCATATATACAAATGTACAAGCTCTCTCTCTCTCTCTCTCTCTCTCTCTCTATATATATATATATATATATATACAAACTTATATACACATGTACTTGTCAAGCACATCATATCATTCAAGAAGAATAATTAAACATGTTTGCAGAGATTTGTATCTACAGGGTTTGGAGTCTTCTTTCAACAAATACCATTCCTTCCTTTTAAAATAATGTGAACCCAAAATTAGATATGATTTTTCAAGAAGAAAAAAAATTAGAATGGAGAGGTCATCAAAGAACTTAATATGATCATCTCGTTTAAACTCAAAAATGATTTTGATAGACACACATTTGAAATCTCATGCTTTAGAATCAAAGTATGATAAATCACTAATGTAATGTCATGAATAGTGTTAGAGTTTAGTCTATTATTAGGTTTCTTTTCAATTCACTAGATAACCATAGCATAGATAGGATCACTGAGAAATACACAATCATAAGAGACACATCATTTATCCTGGGAAACCCTCATGGGGGAGAAAACCCAACAAAAACTTCCTTAATATAGATAGCCAATACAATGCCAAGAGAATGAACCAAACAATACATAAATTTCTCTCCCAAGTATGCTCCTCTCTCTCTCTTCCTTCTTCTCCAACTGCAGCTCCAAACTTGTTCTCTGATGAACAAGTGAGTGAGTGAACAAATGAGGCACTGGCCTCTCTTATTTATACAATATGGCAGGTGCTGAACTGAGGCGTCTTTTCATTGACAGGGCTGACTTCTCATTCTGGGTGGTTATAACCACTTTAATATATTATGGGGGTCGACTTCTCATTTAGCATATTACAATTAGGGTTTGACCAATCCGCAAAAGGGGATTTGGTCATTTACAATGCCCAACATGATCAATCCACAAAAGGGGATTGATCTAATGAATAATACATCAATAATAAATAGAATACTCTTTGTAGTTACAATATTTCAACACTCCCCCTTAACAAGAAGGGTATTCTACAACAACATCAGGCGAGAGGGAGGGCATCATCATCAAAAACATCTTGGAACACTGACTGGCATATCTATAAATCGTCAGGAGTTTTTCTCATCATCAATAAAAACAAAAACACAACACAAAGGCTGGAGCATCATCAACATCAACACTAGGTTGAGAGTCCTCAACATGAAGCTGGCATCACAACATGAAGCTAGATACACAATATCATCAACACAAAGATGGCATCACAGTACAATACTGGCAACAAAATATCATCAACATGAAGCTGACATCACAGTATGAGACTGGAAACATCATCACAACACGAATATGGCACATATCATCACAACACGAGGCTGGCACATCATCACAACATGAGGATGACACATCATCAACATGAGGCTGGCATCACAACACTAGGCTGACACATCATCATAGCATGAGGCTGGCACATCATCAGCATGAGGTTGGCATCACAACACTAGGCTGGCACATCATCATAGCACGAGGATGACATCACAAAAATACTCCCCCTTTCAAGGTAGGTCCTTATGGATTACACCAATCTTATCTCGAAAGAGATCAAACTTTACACAAGATAGAGGCTTGGTCAACACATCAACAACCTGTTCATCCAGGCTAACATATTGGAGCTTTATGGCTCCTCTCTGCACCATGTCACGGATGTAATGATATGGGATCTCTATGTGTTTTGACTTGTCATGGAACACAGGGTTCTCGGTCATCTTTATACACCTCTGGTTATCACATAGGATCAAGGTTGCTTCCATCTCTAGGTTGAATAGATCCGTCAACAACTTCCGAAGCCATATGGCTTCACAACTGGCAGAACATGAAACAATGTATTCTTCTTCTGTTGTACTGAGAGCAATGCTTGATTACTTCCTACTTTGCCATGAGATCATGGCTGACCCCAGACTGAAACAACATCCTTAAGTGCTCTTTCTGTCAGAGACACTTCCAGCCCAATCTGAATCAATATATCCTCTCATTCTGAAGTCATGATCTCCATCATAACTGAGACCACAATCTAATGTACCCTTAAGGTATCTCATCACGTGTTTTGTAGAAACTAGGTGAACATGTTTGGGCTCTACCAGAAACTGACTCAAGGTGTTCACAGTAAAACATATATCTAGCCTGGTGTTCGTCAGATATATCAACGATCCAATGATCTATCTATATAGCATAGCATCAATCAATTCTGACGAAGAGTCAACCAAGAGATTCAACTTTGTTTCCATGGGTGTATTCATGGACTTGCACTCCAACATACCAAATCTCTTCAGTATTTCGACTGCATACTTCCCTTGGTTAAGGAAGATCCTCTCTAGGCTCTGCCATACCTCAAGACCTAAGAAATAGTGCATTAGGCCAAGTTCTTTCATCTCAAATTCTGCAGCGAGCTTCTTCTTACATTCAGTGATGAGATTTTATTCTCCAGTTAAGAATAAGTCATCCACATACAACAACAATATAATAGACTCATCATTCATAACTTTGAAGTAAAGGTTAGAATCTGCTTTACTCTTGGTAAATCCCAAGCTCGTCAGAAAACTATCAATCCTTCCATACCAAGCTCTAGGATCTTGCTTCAATCCGTATAGAGCCTTCTTCAATTTGCACACATGAGTCTTCCTGTCTTCAACTTCAAATCCTTGAGGTTTTTCTATATACACTTCTTCTTCAATGACACCATTCAAGAAGGCAATTTTCACGTCCATTTGGTGTAACTTCCACTTCATCTTAGTTCATCTTAGCTGCAAGGGATATGATGGTTCTGATTGAAGTTTATCTGGCTACAGGAGAAAATGTATCTTCATAGTCAATGCCTTCCTTTTGGGAAAATCCATGAGCAAAGAACCTTGCTTTATATTTCTCAATACTTCCATCAACAACATGTTTTATTTTGAAGACCCATTTGGAAGATACCACATCCTTTCTCTTCAGTCTGGGAACTATTTACCATACATCATTCTTTATAATGGATTGGTATTCTTCTTTCATGGCATCTGCCCATTCTTTCTTCTGAATGAATTCTTCAAAGAAGGTAGGCTCCTTCTCTAAGATATCACACATCAAATCCATATAATTGGAGAATGGATTTGGTTTCTTCAATTGTCTCATGGTTCTTTCCCAGACACTGTACTTCTCTCCATCTTGAATAAGTTCCCTTGCCTAGGCTGGATTTCTCTTGTGGGAGATCATCATCTGGGGAGGTTCTTGATATTCTACTATGTCATGATCTTCTAGAATCTCCTCATCAGGGGAAGCTATGACTTCCCTCACTGGTTCTGCAACTCTGGGAGCTACAATTTCCTCTTCATACACTTCTTCAAGCTGGCATCTTCTTGATTTCTTGAGTGCTGCATCTTCATCAAAGGTTACATCCCTGTTGATATCAATATGATGGTAACCTAGTATATAAAATATGAAGGCCTTGGAGACCTCACAATATCCAACAAATATTCCCTTCTTTCCTAAAGGGTCCACCTTGGTTCCCTTATCTTTTGGAATATGTACAGAAACTGGACAGCCAAATATTTTGAGATGGCTTACTTCTGGCTTCTTTCTGGAGAACATCTCTTCTGGGGTCTTAAACCCAAGTGGACTATGGGAAAATATGTTTTGTACATATACTATTGTTTTTAATGCTTCTGCCCATAAGCACATTGGAAGATCTTGATAATGGATCATGGTCTTTACTACTTCCATTATAGTTCTGTTCTTCCTTTCTGCTACACCATTTTGTTGAGGATTGGAGGGAGTGGTGAGATCCCTCTTGATCCTGACATCTTTGCAAAAGTTTATAAACTCTTTTGAGGTGTATTCTCCTCCATTATCTGACTTGAGTATCTTGATCTTTCTTTCATAAAGATTCTCTATCAAGTCTTTGAATCCTTGAATTTATTGAACACTTCATCTTTTGATTTCAAAAAGTAAACCCAGGTTTTACGAGAATAGTCATCAATAAAAGATACATAGTATACATACCCACTGATGGAGGATGATGGCATTGGTCCACACACATCTGAGTGAATGATTTCTAGGAATCCTTATGCTTTACTGTGTCTCTTTGGAAAAGGGTTCTTGATGTTCTTCCCTTGTGCACATCCATTGCACACACCTTCATGGTCAACCTTGAGTTTTGGTAGACCTGTGACTGCCTTGCTTACATAAGTTAATGGCTTGTAGTTGATGTAGACTAATATTATATGCCAAAGTTCACACTCATTCTCAATGGAGTGGGTCATGGTTGCTTTTGAGTGACCCTTTAGCTTATACAAGACACCTTCTTCTTTTCCAATAACAATTTATTCTTCCATGGTTTTTCCTTTGTCCCACATAAGAACTTCTCCATATAAAAAGTCAACTCTGAAGCCTTTCTTTTATAAAGCTAATATGGAGAGTAAGTTCTTTGTAAAACCGGGTACATATAGTATGTCTTTCATCTTCATTGGAGTTCCTGAATTAAGCTTGTAATTTGATTCCCCTACTCCCTTGATAGGGTATTGATAATCATCTCCAAGTGTAACTTTCTGAGAAAACTTCTTTTCTCAAAAGCCAAGATAGAATGTCTCTTTGACATTTCATGTGATTGGAAGCACCACTATTAATGAGCCATGTGTCCTCACCAGGTGATACTGATCCTGAGAGGGCTAACATTAAGACATAGTCTTCAGTTCGTTCTTTTATTATCTTTGTGTGTGGCTCTTCATCTTCAACTGCATGGGCATGATACCTCTTGTTTTTCTTCTTGTATTCTTCTCGTTTAGCTAGACAATGTTTCACAGTATGTTCCATCTTATCACAATGGTAACATTGGTAGGATGAGAAATCTTTTCCTTTTCTTTGTCCTTTATGAAACTTCTGGAATCTCCTTGGTTGAGATTCTTTATGTATGAGTTTGTTTTGGGGGTGAGACTCTTTATGAGTTTCTTTCTGGAAGTAAGAATTATTTCTTCCTCCTTTGGTTTGAGTAGCTAGGGATTGATATTCATCTCTTGATAGAAAATCTTCTTGGTTAGCTACCCTTGATTCTTCTTGAATACATTCTTCCCAAAGACTGTCAAATTGTAGTTTCTCCTTTCTGGCACAAATAGTTTGGATGAATTCATCCCATGGTCTTGTGAGACCATTACGGGCTGTCATTATGAGTTTGTCTTCGTCTATAGTATCTCCAATTGCTTCTCGTTGTTCTTTGAATTATGATATTATGGAGAAATATTTTTGGATCGATTCTCCTTTCTGCATCCTTGTTTTCTTGAGTTGAGTTCTTAGATTCATCTTCCGATTTATGTTCTTTCCTTCATATAACTTGGTTATGGCATCAAACATTTCTTTTGGAGTCTTCTTTGAAGACACTTGAGGAATCAAGTGATCTTTGATAGAATCCATAATGATTCTTTTGGCCCTAATTGTGTCCTTTTGGTGTTTTTCTTTAGTTGCAACATCGACGGGTTCTGGTACATCTTATTTAAAGAATCTTGCTAGGTCATTCTATTCAAGAATGAGTCCAATCCTATACTTCCAGGCACAAAATTTTTCCACACCTTCTATCTTGTCAACAACTTAGTGCTTGCAGACATCTTTTACCTGGAGCTAGGAAAATGACCAAAAAATGAAAGTGCTCAAAATTGAATTTTGAACTTACTAGGGGATGCGCTTGGTTGAGACGAGTAGCCTGGTGTGTTTAGATTTTAAAATATCCAACTTTTGCCTCTTCAAACTTGACTAGCATATTTCTGGATTGTTGCTTTTGGTTTTCTGGTACTTCTGGTTTTCTGGTACTTCTGGTACTTTGCTACTTCTAGTTTTCTGGTACTAGAGAAAACTAGGGTTTCACTTTCCAGGATATCTAACCATTGAAAAGGTGCGCTGAATTTTCCAAAGTGTTCCTTGAGGTAGGGCACACTTTTCTAGATGGTTTTGGGGTTGAAATTCTTCTTCAATAGAAAGCTCTAATTTTCATGTACGACAACAGTGACATTTTTCTTCTTCTTGTGAAAGATGATCTCTTCAGCTTAGCTCTAATACTGTGTTAGAGTTTAAGATATTATTAGGTTTCTTTTTAATTCACTAGATAACCATAGCATAGATAGGATCACTAAGAAATATACAATCACAAGAGACACATAATTTATCTTAGGAAACCCTCATGGGGGAGAAAACCCAACAAAAATTTCCTTAATATAGATAGCCAATACAATGCCAAGAGAATGAACCAAACAATACAGAAAGTCCTCTCCCAAGTATGTGCCTCTCTCTCTCTCTCTCTTCCTTCTTCTCCAATTGCAGCTCCAAACTTGCGCTCTGATGAACAAGTGAGTGAGTGAACAAATGAGGTGCTGACCTCTCTTGTTTATACAATCTGGCAGGTGTTGAATTGAGGTGTATTTTCACTGGCAGGGCCGACTTCTCATTCTGGGTGGTTATAACCACTTTAATATATTCCGGGGGATGACTTCTGATTTAGCATATTACAATTAGGGTTTGACTAATTTGAAAAATGTGATTTGGTCATTTACAATGCCCGACATGATCAATCCACAAAAGGGGATTGATCTAATGAATAATACATCAATAATAAATAGAATACTCTTTGCAGTTACAATATTTCAACAAATAGTTCTTAGTGGGAGAAGTTAATAATAATATCCCAAATGTAATAATCTTAACAATGTCTGAAATAAGAGGGATGAAACAAACTCAACAAGATCTCAATGAAAATTAAATAAACTGAATTAAAATGCATTTGCCTTTTCACAAGAAGGATTTTTCTCCAGATCTGAAATATCATGAGAAATGAATGGGATAATCTAAATAAAGCACTAATCAGACTAAGATATTCCTATTTTCAAATATACATGGAAAAAATGATGGAAAGAATCAAGAAGAAAGAAAGATGAGGAAAAAAGTTAAGCAGACTAATTCACAAAATCTTGGAAAGGGAAAATTTGCTTCTTTCAAACTCTCCACAGCTGCAAAAACTCCTTACTTCCAACCCTTTGAATATATTTCACATCTTATTTTATACTTTTCTTTTCAGTTAGGGTTTCATTTCCCCCTTTGTATATGTGAATTTAGATATCCGTGCCATCAATTGGGACCCAATTTTGAAGTTCAGAAATTTCCTTTAATAAACCATTTTCCAAAAATATCTAGCTATCAAGCTAGAAAATAGTTTCGACTGTAATTTAATTTTTAGGGAATGATAGTCATGATTTCATCCATGGAAATCAATTTCAAAGTGTTCTTCTCATCACTATATTTCGAATGAGATCTTGTTTTCTCAATTGGGACGTCAGGATCAAACGTTATGGCCTATGAAAGATAGAGACTCAGTAACCATTGATTTATCCAAGTGAATTATGGGCCCTTGATTTTTTAATTCACCTTATTTATCCCACATGCACTGGGAAATAGTTCTCATATCTTACTTATAATAAAAATTCATTCCCGTGTTAGTTTTCTATGAAATAGAGAGAACTATGGAACCATGTGTAACTTGTGCATAGTATATATTTTGTTTGCCACCTCATCACTCAATCATCATCCCAAGTCACTTGCCCAGTCATTTGTGTCCAACCCATACCATCCAAGCATCACCCGGGGGTCGATCCACTTCACTTCCATGTGTCACAATGTGACAGGTCCACCTCACGTCACGTGTCCCAATAATGTAGGTCCACATCATTTCCATGTGTCCCAATATGGTAGGTCCATGTCACTTCCATGAGTCCCAATATGGTAGGTCCACATCACTGCCACATGTCCCAATATTCCAAAGGGGGGAAAGGGATAAAAATTAGGAATATAATGAATAATTTCATGAAATAATAAAATCCGAGAATAATATTACATATAAAGTCAAGTGTAAAACTCAATAAGACTCAGTAAAATGACTAAGTGTTGGGAATGTTGTGGGGTTAGGAGTGAAAGGTGGAGGCGAAGAAGGAATCCCGCATTTTCATTCATGAAAAATGACTAAGTGTGGAGGATGGAGAGAATAATATTATGTATAAAGTCAAGTGTAAAACCTAGTAAAAGTTAGTAAAATGACTAAGTGTTGGGAATGCTGCGAGGTTACGAGTGGAAGGCGGAGATGAGGGAAGGAATCTTGCATCCACATTCATGAAAAATGACCAAGCATGGAGTATTGATAGTATAGGAGTAGCGAGAGTAGTGATAATGACTAAGTATGGAGATTATAGAGGAAGGAGAATGAGGAAAAATGACTAAGTTTGGAGTAAGGAGTGGAGTAAGGAGAATGAAACTAAGTATGGAGTGTGAAGAGAGTAAGAAAAATGGAAAAATGACTAAGTATGGATTATGGAGATTAAGGAAAATGACTAAATATGGAGCAATAGTATAGATAGGAGTGAGGAAATTGTCATTCTTGGGCATTTGACCTCTTTTCTATAGTGATAATGACTAAGTATGGAGATTAGAGAGGAAGGAGAATGAGGAAAAATGACTAAGTTTGGAGCAAGGAGAATGAAACTAAGTATGGAGTGTGAAGAGAGTAAGAAAAATGGAAAAATGACTAAGTATGGATTATGGAGATTAAGGAAAATGACTAAGTATGGAGCAATAGTATAGATAGGAGTGAGGAAATTGTCATTCTTGGGCATTTGACCTCTTTTCTGTATTCCCTAAAATGTTGGATGAAGCTGACACATAGGGATATTCAATGAGAATACGGACATAATAAATTTCCTTCTTTTAGTATCTTTTCTTTTCTTCTCTTTTGTTCAAAATAAAAACCATCTATGTTATCCTTTCACGATGAAGAATTACAATACTTAGGTTGATTTAAAACTTGTTCGGTCTTCATGATTGATAGGTTAGGGTTATTTAACACTTTCCAAATTTGAAAAAAAAATGTTCTCCATTTAAAAGAAGGACGAGTTCTGTTATCACCAAACTTAGCCCCTTGACTGTGGGAGAAGGCCAGAGCTGGTGTACTTGAAAATGATAAGATTTTGACTTCAAAAGATGGTAGGTAGAAATGAAATTTAGACTGATAGGTTTAGGAAATAGATGCATTTAGTAAACTCCTGAAAGAACATATGCAATACCTCATAAACTCAAAATCATCCATAATAAATTCAGATGAAAAGACAATAACAAAGGGACATCTTAGATTTAGAGGGTGGAAGTCCAAATATGAAAATGAAAGGTTCATAAGCTGAAGATGGAAGTCCAGTTTTAGAACCAAAGTATCTGAAATATAATTTATAGGACATAAGTGATGTGCAGTGAAAATTCGTTGGGATCTTAGTTGGATGAAGGAAAAAAATGCATTGCAAATCATTTCATTACATTCAGATACATGAGAAAAATAAAACAAAGGGAAAAAATATGATATTTAGTATTTCTAGATTTTTGAGATTAAGGCAATACATATCTTTTCAATTGTTAAGGAATTACAAAGCATGTCTATCTAATCCTCTAGCCTCTCAGGTCTTGGAACCCCCCTATTACCTTTTTTATCATTAAAATTATAGAAAAACGATACCTAAAACTGATGCTAGAAATGGAATTAACAATTTTCATAAAATCTAGAAAAGATGGAGTCAACCCCTTCAATCTTGGAGCTAAATACCAATGCATATTTTGTGTCTGGGAACCTAAAAAGAGTCTTCATCTCTGAAGAATTTTCTGCCATATATTCTATTCTCCATCTTAGCCATATCTCTTGATAATTGTTTTAATATGATAAATGATTAGCATCATTAGTTTGTTGCAAATTAGAGATAAAGATAATCTCGAGCTTTTTACAAGAAATCTGGAACTATATCCCTTGTTTTCCATATATCCTGGAGATGATTTTTTTGTTTTCTATTTTAATGTTAAGAAATATGGAACACGGGATAATAATTGATTGTTTTTATGGAAATAAATTGATGTACACTTATCCTTGAATGTTATAGTTACCAAACTCTTGCCACCAAATATGGGATATATATGCCACTTATATACTCTGACTTTCTATGAATTTTCAACAAATGAGTCTAGATGATGCGTGGACTCCTCATGGCGCCTTGTGTACTACTGATGGAATGTGTAGCACTGCCTCAAGCCTCCAATGCCAAACACTTGGATCTATCTTCTACCTGAGAATTATTTATTAATGTTTTAGGGCTATATCCCATATTCATGGCACAAAACTCTTCCATCGAGTTTTTATTTTTATTTTTTTTATATATATCTCAAGGCTCCATTCTCCTCGACGCGTAGTGCACATGTGTCCTCTTTCATGGGCTCCTCCTCGTGGCCTTGCGCTTGACAGTATTTATGTGTTTGCTTGATGAATCTTAATGCCTTGAATACTGTTGTCGATATAACTAGGCTTGATATGTAATATGGCATTGAACCCATGTCTTTGATAACTGTGTTGAGGATTTTGTGACAAGTGCTTAAACTAGATATTAGCTTTCGAGGCCACAAAATTTTATAAAAAACTTTAATTACCATTTTAAATTGGATATCATCTCCCATATTTTATCCTTGTGTAGGAAGTCACTACTTGTCCATTTCGTAGCAATTTATCAAAACTATGAGAGAAAATCACTATAAAAATATTTCATAGCGATTTATCAAAACTAAAAAAGCGCTACAAAAATATGTCATAGCGATTTCTTCCAGTACAATTTGATGATGTGGCACCCAAACTCATTTAACCAAAACATGGAAGCCTTGTGATGAACACTGTGACTTGGATTCGAGCTTCTTTCCCATAGGAAAATTATATTTGTGCTGCATAAAATCCTAGCTTTAAGCAATGTTTATTTCTATTTACCAAAAAATTTCCTTAGCAATTCTAGGTGCCAACAGGTTCAGATATTCACCCCAATCAACTAGTTGATGGGTGTTAGGAAAACACATCAACACACACCAAGACAATAATTCTCTAAAATTAAAGGCTTTAGGGATGCAACTAGCCCTAGCTAGACTAGTTTTCCAAATATTATTGGCAAGTTTCTACTCAGGAGTGAGGTTGGAATACCACTGATAATTTGTCAACCATTGGAAATATAGCGAGCAAGGGAGTTGACAATGTCTCTGTAGAAAAGTTCATTTTTTCTTCTATTTTAAATGTTTCCCACTCTTTTCAATACACTTTGATATATGTGAAGGTTATTAATATGAATTATGTGTTGGACACACCGACCACACTAAGATGGGGGGTTAATTAGTGTAAGGCTCTTTTTCAACTTCCCTTCACAAAAATCCTTAGTTAGCAATCACAATTTAATCATCATTTATTATTGTCATTTATAACCAGTTGTATGTGAACATATATTAGGAAGCAACATATATCATTAATAAGCCATCACCACAAAGAACACAAAATGTATGTACAATTTTTTTTTTATTATGGACTACAATCCTTGGGTTTATCAACAACAACTTAATAGAGTATCAACTCCACAAGAGAACCAGCTTTGCAATGCAAGAATCAACTTACACAAATCAACACCAACTGAGAAGAGGATTTAATCCTCAACAGATACCATTATGTCAACAAGTACACAACCTATCAACAGTGCAACACGCGTATGTACGCACCCTACCAATAGTGCAACCCGTGTGTGTATGTAGCTTATCTGTACTACAGCCTGCGTGTGATTCCTGAACAACTAAGGTTTTTTCTTCTTGAAAAAATTAGATCCTCTGCATTTTTCATTAACATCCACTTCTATCTTTCACTGTCCAATCTGTACCATAACCAATCATAACACATCTATGCTCTCCAACAACTTACTCATTCTCCTCAACCATACAATATGAATGCTACTTAATCATGTATAAGCAACCAATATACTATGGCAACCATATCAGTACTGAAACATAAGCCTGTTGCTCACTCTATCAACCAACCAACATAAACCATATCATAACATCCATACCAAGAATGCTTTAAGAATTCACCATACCATGAGAAAAAGTATCCATCAAAACAATCATGTAACCATACCAGAACTTCTATGGCATATCTGAGCCCATAGAATGTAGATTTGGAACTTGCTTCAGACTTCAGGAACCTGGCACTAGATCACACTAAAGTCTCCATGATTTCTTCCAATTGTACGTGCTCTGACCTCCTTCAGCCTGCGTGTGTATTCTCTCTGGCTCACTAAATCCCGTGTATGTACGCGCTCTAGCCCACTGTTGCTCATGTGATCCTTTAGAAACTAGTTTTTTTGAACTTCCAAAAATTTCACCATTAAGATATTAGACTTACGAAAACTTTGATGCATCCATGAGATCCTCTAGTCAATCTCACGCTTAGAATAGATCTTTAATATATGCTCAAGAGAGATATATTTACAAGAGACCCTTGGCTATTATTTATACTATCCAAGTAGCTTCCTTAGAAGCATCCACTAGGCCACTTTATCCACATAACCATTTGTCCACATAGCCAACTTTGTCCAGCTTTGTCCACTTCACTACTTTGTTCACATGGCCACTTGTCCATTTAACCCTCTTTCCTTATTTTTAGGGTTAATCCATTTATAACCACTTTTCATAATTTAGAAATTTCTCCATTAACTTTATTATTTAAATAATCATTTTGACTTCATCACTTCACTTTATTATTTAAATAATTTATTCTTTGTAAACACTTTGACTTCTTTGACTTTTTGGGGCTTCTAGCCAACACATGAGGGTCCTCCAACTTCACAAGGCCATAACTCTCAAACCGTGAGGATTTATGTGACATTCCACATACCACCGGAAATGGCATGACAAGCACTATCCATCTAGGATGGTTTCACTAACAAATTCATTTATCTTCATCTCATTATTCCACAATTAAGCATGGGTTTTCTAACCATACTTCTAGGATAACTCAACCTTATAGTGTCTTCCCGTGAGGGATTTCACCATAAGGGGACCACTTTGGAGTTATCCATTTGTACTTCCTATCAACCATGAAAAGACAATAATGAGTCATCTTTACATCAATCCAACTGGAATAACCCATGACAACACATCACTCTGACATTGTCCCTTTGTCATTGATTCCATGCATGACCACATGATCCAATGATCAATACATTAATGCATCAATTCATTTATGCATCATATATCAATGAAAACACATCGATCCATATTCATTTTTGCATCATATATCAATTAAAACACATTGATCCATATTCATCTATGCATGAATTCATTTATCAATGAATTCACTTGACATCCAGTCATTTACAACAATGACAATACATACTTCATCAATATACTATGAGAATACATTGTTCTTTTGACATCAATCCTTTGAAATCAATGACAACATGATCCAACAATCTCCCCTTGACATTAATCCTTTGACATCAATGCCAACATGATCCAACAATCTCCCCCTTTGACATTGATGGTAATACCAACATTGATGTCAACACCAATCATTGATGGCAACATGTAGACATGGAATTTCTCTTCATCGATGGTCATCTCAATCACATCAATGTGATTATCTCTCCCCCTTTGACATCAATGGAAAAGTGTAATCCTCTCCTTGGGGTTTCTCCCCCTGCCTGAACTCTCCTTGGGGATGTGCCCCCTACATGAACTCTCCTTGGGGATGCTCCCCTTGCCTGGATACATTTGATCTTCCTATGAATAATATCTCCTCTTTTGAAACAAGGGATATCAATCTGATTTAATGCTGAAGACATATCTCTCATGCTCCCCCTATGACCATCGCTCCCCTTGGAACCATGCCTCTGTTCTCTTTCTCCAAGTATTTATATTTTCATCTGATAAATATATCCTCATGGAATCATGAGAAGAAGAATGAATCCCCATATCTTCTCTACAATATGAACAATATGATACCATTGCAATATGCTTCTGCTGCAAATGCTACTGCTCAACCAGAACATAGATCAACTGCTTCAATAACGATCCGCTCTTCCTATGACGATCCTTGGACCTATCCATGCATCAAAATCGTGCCATACCATACATCATGAAGCAAAATATATGTCAACAATGAATAGAGAATCATGAACAAAACATCAACCAAGTACATCCTATGCCATATTGTGTGCCAACCATGCACAACACCTATGTACATTAACCATGTACATCAATACCATACAATATACCATACAATATCATCAATGGAGTGTATCAACCACATGCCAAGAACATGTGCCAATTGTGTACCAACCATATGCCTCTACCAACATTCCAACCATGTTCCTCAAACAAGTGTCATATCACTCATGATATGCCTCTACCATGAACCAAGTGTCACAACCATGTATCTCAACCCTCAAGCATCATAACAAGTGTCTCAACTATATCATACCATACATCATGTACCAAAGCATATTCAATAATTCCAATGATGTACTTTAGCCAAGTACTATCACCCACAAACATATACCATCTATGAGTGCATCATCATTGCACTAAACACGTATCACTCCTTGTACCAAGAAAGTTCATCAACCATGCCCCAAACCTCAACAAGATGAACTACAATCAAGATGTGTTCTTATGCATGTATTCCATATCAACCATAAGCCATGTGCCAATCATACTACTAGTAGGTGCCTCTAACAATGTACCAAAAGTGTACCAAACATGCATCAAATATATGACTCATCAATGATGTACAATATAACCACCTCATCAACTCATCAACTACATGTCCCAATATGTAGCTCAACCACATGCCAAATGCATGCACCAAGATATCCAACAAATATGCCTCTAACGATACATCACAAGATACATTAATGGAACTCAAATATGTACCATCCATGTTCCCCAAGAGATCCACCTTAACCACCATTCACTACAACAAATATTAAGAATCCAAAAATACATGTACTAGAAGTGTGCTTCAATAGATCAATGACATCTCTAGCTAGCACCATCATGATATATCTCATAACTAAAGTGCCATAACTTCACTGTCACAACCGGCATTGTACCTCAATAGAAAAATGTTTCAATCCACACTCTAGGGTTAGTACCATGCATCCAAGATAGTCTTTCAACACTCAACCATATGGCATCACCATACATACATCAATCCACATCTAATCATGAAAACCTGCAACAAACCGTGTCAGAACCTTCAATAAACCATGTCAGATCCTGCAACACAGAGTTATACCATCACACCAAGATGCAACTTATTTACATAGCTTACTTTCCAAGGCTTTTACCACATGTACACGACATTCTATACATATAGCTCGTGTATGTACGCAACCTATTTATAGGTCAGCTCGTGTATGTACACGACTGTTACCAATGTAACCAACGTATTCTTCTGAAGAGGTCAAGCTTGATCTTGCCTTAGAGCTTCCATTCTATTATGATTGTTCAGTCTTCTTTACCCACTTCTGAAGGTGTCCCAAATTCTCATAAATTAAGCTCTGAGCTTCTATATTTCCAACACTGTCTTCTCTTCTAGTCTAATGTGTTCTTCTAGTCATACTATATGAAACACTCCTCATGGATTGTCTTCTTGTGTTCCAACAATCCTGGGATTTTTGGCCAAATCCACTACAGTTGTAGCATCTCATGGTGTGACAATGAGCAACAATGTGTCCTACTTGATTACATCTCCAACACCTTAGGGTGTTATTAAATATTTCATTATCTCTTCTTGCATAATATATGCATTCCAAAGCTTTGTGACCATATTCATTACATGAGTAATAGTGACCATGAAAAACATTTTCATACCTTTGCTTTGGTGTTCATCTTGAAGGTGTCTCTCTTTTGAGTTTTCTTTGAGGTGTAAATATGGCTTATTGATGTCTTCCTTTCTTTGTTCTTTTGAAAGTTTCCTTCCCTTGTGTATATGGTTGACTTGCAACATTATTTCCATCTTTTGAGAATGAGGGACTTACCTCAAGCTTCTTTGAGGTGCTTGCTTCAACATGTGTAGCATATTTGTTGTATCCAAGACCTAATTTATCATTTGGTGATATTTGACTATCCAAGATTTCATTCAATATTGTTGAGCTATTCAAGAATTTGTTTGACTTCTCTACTTTCTTTCTAAGATCAACAACTTCAGCTTCCAACTTATGACATGATTCTTCCTTTTCATTTACTTGATTCTTTAGTAGTTCCTCTACCATTTTGGATTCTTCAATTTGGGTCTTGAGATGGATATTAACTTCAAGACTTTTTCTAATCTCATTATCTCCCCTCTTATTTTCCTCTATTTCATTCTTTAGTCTTTTGATCTCTTCTTCTTTTTCTTCTAATTGGGACCTTTTACTTTCTTCTTGTTCCTTGAGCATTTTCTTTAGTTTGAAAATATGCTTTTGATTTTTTTAAGAAACCTTTTAGTGTTCTCCGAAAGATATCTATAGTCTATATAAGTATGTTCATAGTTGTATTCATATAGACCCCAATCAATTTTATTTTTAAGCTTTGAAAGTTGTTCTTCTGCTTCTTCCATGGGATAATTATCATCTGATTCTTCACAAAACTATTTATGGATCTTCTTCTTCACATGTAGAGAAACATTCAACATCATCACATTTAGAATTATTGCAATCAGAGGATTGTGGAGATTCTTGACCTTCATTGTTCTTGATGGAGTTGTCTTTAGTGTCTTCCTTTTTTTCCTTGGTATGTCTTCTCTAGATTTAGCCATAAATCCTTAGTAGAAGTGCATTGTCCCATGATTTATTTGATAGAACTTGAGAGTCCATTGAAGATGGTCTTGAGAGCCAATGCATCATTCTTCTTTTCTTCCTTTTGAGCTACAAACTTTGACTTATTCTTCAAGGGAACTTATCCACCAATAGCTTCTTTCCAAACACCTGCTCCTTTTTCCTTCAAATGCACTTTCATTTCTATTCTCCATGTTGAATAATTTTCCTCATCAAGAATTGGAACTTCATCATCCATTTGTGTGTCCATGGATCTCCTCCAAGCTTGTTAAGGCTTATTGTGAAGGCCTGCTCTGATACCAATTGTTTGACACACCAACCACACTGAGAGGGGGGGTGAATCAATGCAGGGATATTTTTCAACTTCCCTTCAAAAAAATCCTTAGTTAGCAATCACAATTTACTCATCACTTATTACTGTCATTTATAACCAGTTGTATGTGAACATATATCAGCAAGAAACATATGTCATCAATAATCCATCACCAAAAAGAACACAAAGAACACAATATGTATGTACAATTTTCTTTTTATTATGGACTACAATCCTTGGGTTTATCAACAACAACTGAATAGAGTATCAACTCCACAAGAGCACCAGCTTTGCAATGCAAGACTCAACTTACAAAACTCAACACCAACTGAGAAGATGATTTAATCCTCAACATATACCAATTTTTCAACAAGTACGCGACCTGTCAGTAGTGCATCACGCGTATGTACGCAACCTACCAATAGTGTAGCCCACGTATGTACGCGACCTATCTGTATTGCAGCCTGCGTGTGATTCCTGAAAAACTAGGGTTTTTTATTCTTGAAAAACTCAGATCCTCTGCAGTCTTCAGTCACACCCACTTCTATATTTCACTATCCAATCTGTACCATAACCAATCAAAACACATCTATGCTCTCCAACAAATTACTCATGCTCCTAAACCATAAAATATGAATACTAATTAATCGTGTATAAGAAACCAATATACTATGACAACCATATCAATACTAAAACATAAGAGTGTTGCTCACTCTATCAATCAACCAACATAAACCATATCATAACATCCGTACCAAGAATTCCTTAAGTATTCACCATACCATGAGCACAAGTATCCATTAAAACAATCATGTAACCATACTAGAACTTCTATGGCAGATTTGATCCCATAGAATGAAGATATGGAACTTTCTTCAGACTTCAAGAACCTGGCACCAACTCACACTCAAGTCTCCATGACTTCTTCCAATTGTACACACTCTGACCTCCTTCAACCCGCATGTGTACACGCTCTGTCTCACTGCAGCCCGCGTATGTACACACTCTAGCCCACTTCCAAAACTTTCACCATCAAGATCTCAGACTTAAGGAAACTTTGATGCATCCACGAGATCCTCCAGTCAATCTCACACTTAGAATATATCTTCAATATATGCTCAAGAGAGATATCTTTACAAGAGACCCTTGCCTCTTATTTATACTCTCCAAGTAGCTTCCTTAGAAGCATCCACTAGGCCACTTTATCTACATATCCAATTTATCCACATAACCACCTTTGTCCAGCTTTATCCACTTAGCTACTTTGTTCACATGGACACTTGTCCATTTAACCCTCTTTCCTTATTTTTAGGGTTAATCCATTTATAACCACTTTCCATAATTTAGAAAGTTCTCCATTAACTTTATTATTTAAATAATCTTCTTTGACTTCATCACTTCACTTTATTATTTAAATATTTTCTTATTTGTAAACACTTTGACTTGTTTGACTTTTTGGAGCTTCTAGCCAACACATGAGGGTCCTCCAACTTCACAAAGTCATAACTCTCAAATCGTGAGGATTTATGTGACGTTCCACATACCACAGGAAATGGTATGACAAGCACTATCCATATAGGATAGTTTCACTAATAAATTCACTGATCTTCATCTCATTATTCCATAATTAATCATGGTTTCTCTAACCATACTTCTAGGATAACTCAACCGCAAAGCGTCTTCCCATGAGGGATTTCACCATAAGAGGACCTCTTTGGAGTTCATCCATTTGTACTTCCTATCAACCATGAAAAGACAATAATGATTCATCTTTACATCAATCCAATTGGAATAACCCATGACAAGACATCACTTTGACATTGTCCCTTTGTCATTGATTCCATGCATGACCACATGATTCAACGATAAATACATTAATGCATCAATTCATCTATGCATCATATATCAATGAAAACACATTGATCCATATTCATTTATGCATCATATATCAATGACAACACATTGATCCATATTCATCTATGCATGAATTCATTTATCAAAGACTTCACTTGACATCCAGTCATTTAAAACAATTACAATACATACTTCATCAATATACTATGACAAGAAATTGTTCTTTTGACATCAATTCTTTGAAATCAATGACAACATGATCCAACAATCTCCCCTTAACATCAATTCTTTGACATCAATGACAACATGATCCAACATTATGGAGCTTAATTGATAGAAGGATATGATCATTAATAATTCATAATGGTACATCCTTTCACTATGTACACTTTCCTTCAAAATGCTTGCGAACTATTAATAGTAATCATCCTTCATAAGAAAATGATCGTTTTTAAAATGTGACAATAAGTCTCATTTAATTTTGACAACTGCCTTTTCCTTGTGAATTGGGACATCATAAATGCACCTTAAATTACCCCGAGAATGAAAATAATGAATGGTTGTCTAGTAATAAATACACTAAGTATAGGAAATTTAGTGTGGTAGGAAGGCAATGATACAAGTCTTGCAGAATAGTGAGCCATGATAAGAAATTAGTCATATAGAAGGCATGACATGGAGAGAAAGTTTTGTAGAGAAAAAATTAATGTGGAGAAATGGTTGTGTGAAGTTCTCAACAGAGAATATGATTTGAGAATTGGATAAGTATAGACTATGGGGTAGAGATGGGGTAGGGAAAACATGTGGGAAAAATTCATGAGTGATAAGGTGTTGTGGAGAAAATTTAATGCAGAGAGGAAGTGTTGCGGAAAAATGGTAATGTTTTGATTTCTTCGCATGAGACATGATTCAAGAATTGGCTAAGTATGGGACACCATTGTAGAGAGGAGGAGAGTCAAGTGGGAATAGTTAAATGAAAAGAAAAGGTTTTTCAGATAAAGGTGGTCGTATGTTGGGTTTTTTGCTTCTGCATAAAACATAATTCGAAAATAGACTATGTGTTAGCTCATGTGGGACAAGTCATGAAAAACTCTAAGTGTTGGAATTGTATGATTTTTCCATGAAGTAATGAGGAGATGTATAACTTGTATATGATGCAAAGAATTTTGGATTGGGATGAAAGGAGAGCTCTTAAACATGGTATAAATTAACATAAAATACACAGTTTAGACATGAAAATGGATCGACATTTCAGCTCCAACTATGGGACAATGACTCCCTGTGGGTTGCTGAGAACCCAAAAGTCCTTAATCATTGGGAATGGAGTCAAAGAACATTATTTAAACATAATGAATATGAACATTGAAGGTACAAATAATACTATGGTACACTGGTCATTCAAAACCATTGGGATGATCAAAGGAAAAAGTGTTTCAAACGCTACCCATTTACAAATAGTTTTAGAAGTCCAACATCCATGCCTTTTAGCAAATATGAATTGAAACCACAAATCTTCTCAATAAGATAAGGACAAATCCACAAGGCATAAAACTTGGAGTGAAAATATGTTTTATCTTTATCCTTATTCCATAATGAAACAAATTATCCTTTAAGAAAGTATTTGATTGTGGTACTTTGATCAAAATATTTCTTCACTATCTCTTGCTTTTTTTGGATATTCAACATTGCCTATTCTCTTTTCTCCTCCAATTGCATCAACTGATAAAACTGAGTTTGCATAGGTGTAGTTCCTTCCTCGTCTTCAATTCCAGTGGCTATGGATAATGCATTAAATTCCAAATGTATTGGTAGTCTCACATATTTTCCATAGACTAGAGAAAATGGAGAATATCTAGTACTATTTTTTGGTGTAATTATGCTTTCCCACAAAGCATTAACAAGATTTTTATGCCAATCTCTTTGATTTGCAACAACTGTCTTCTTGAGGATTTGTATAAGATATTTATTAGTTGATTTGGCCAATCCATTACCTTGTGGATATTAATTTGATGTTTGTCCCATTTTTATACCAAATTTTCCACAAAAAGTTGTGAAATTGGAACCAATGAATATGGAACCATTATCAACAATGAATTTATATGGAACACCAAGTATCAAGAACATATTATCTTGTAAAAATTGGATGAGGTGTTTTGGATTGGATTCCTTTAATGCTATTGCTTCAGGCCATTTTGTGAAGTAATTAGTTGTTGTTAATATATATAAATGGAATTTGTTGGACTTTGGGTTTGTGGGACCAATAATATCTAACCCCCACTATGTAAAAGGAATATCAACTACGATATATTTCAAAGTAATAACAACTCTTTTCATCTTACCATAATGTTTTTGGCATGGTAAGAGTCTCCTTACAAAAGAATGCACATCTCTGAATAAAGTAGGCCAATAAAAACTAACTCTACTGATTCTATGTGATGTTACCATTGGAGAAAAAATTCCACCAAAAACACCTTCATGGTTTCCTTTCAAAACTTTAGCTGACTTTGAATGGTTGAGATATCTGAGCAACACACCATCAAATTTTCTCTAAAACAAAACTTAAGAAACCAATACATAATAATTTGATTTCATTTTTAATGTTCTTCTTTCTTTTGTTTACATCCCAACAAGAAACTGCCTAGATTTTAGATAAAAAATAATATCCTTGTACCATTCAAAAAATTTCACCAGTTCGTCTTGGATAGAAAAATTATTGTTCATACTGAAGGATCAATGTTTACTGCTTCAATTCCACCAATTAGTTTTCACAATCCTTAACCTTTTACAACTTTTAGTGGTTTTATTTATATGTCAAAATTCTTGCAATTTGGCTAACCAATTGGCTCATCTTCCTTCCCTAAGAAATTGAGATAAAACCATATTGATAGGTGTATATGGTACATAAGAAATTACATGTGAGGTCAAGATATAAGTTCTAAAATAAGAGACAACTTTTTCCAAGGCATATGCTTGCTTTTTCATAGGAGAATATTTCAATTCATATTCTTGTAATCCTTTACTCATGAAAGAAAGTGGTTGTTCTTCCTTTCATTCAATACTGCAACAATAGTTTCATTTGAAGAAAAAGAATATAAAATGAAATCTTTGTCAAAATCAGGGCTAACCAGAATTAGGGTAGTGGAGATTTCTAAATTTATATCTAAGAAATATTATTTTTCTTTGCAATACATTGAAAAACTTGATCTTTCTTCAATAACTTATTTATTAGCTTAACAATTGAAGCATAATTTGGAAAAAATCTTCTAAAGAAATTTATTTTTCTGAAAACATAACTTAATAGCTTTCTGACTTGTAGAAGGCTTCAATTCACTTATGCTCTCTCTCTCTCTCTCTCTCTCTCTCTCTCTGAAAATGAAAACATACATTTCTTTGGGTCGAGGCATATGTTATATAATCTACATCGTTGAAAACTTTCTTTAATATGATTACAATGTTGTTCTGTCAGTTTTGAATAGGTTGTCAGATCATCTTGGAAATCTACCATTGTTCTTCCTTTCATATCATTGAATTAATGATCCATTTCTCTTTGGAAATTAGCACCAACATTCATTATCCCAAAGGGAATCTGAACATAGGCATATTTTCCCTAAGGTGTTGTAAAAAAATTTTTATGCATATCATCAACTGCTACGAGTACTTGATTGTACCCTGAAAATCAGTCCAACATCGACATTACTACTGAACCAGTTACTTGTAATATAATATCCATTTTTGGAAAAAGGATAATTATCCTTGAATGACTCTCAATTAATATCCCGAAAGTCAACACACAAGTGGATCTCTCCATTCTTCTTCCTAAACACCATGAGGTTTGAGATCCATTCTGAATGTCTAACTGAAAAATAATCCCATCCTTTTCCATCTTTTCAAGTTCTAATTTGACTCTAGAGAGGATTCAATTTAGGATTAATTACCCTTGGTTTCTATTTGATAGGATTGGTGCCTTCCTTTAGTGGCATGGATTGATGAATTATGATTTTATCATATTCTTTAATATAATCATATGTCCATGCAAATATATCTTGAAAGTCTTTGAAAATATTAATGTATTGCTCAATTTCATCCTTGGTACAAGTGTTACCCAAATTTAAAAACTTCAACCTTTCTTGGGTTCCAATGTTAACTTTTATGGATATCTTGGACCTTCCTAAGTGAATGTTCTTCACTTGGTTTATCCTTGCATACTTGATCATCTCTGGTGAAAAGAGACTCAAGGAGGACTAGAATTCTTAAATTATTTTTGTGATCTTGAAATTCTGAATCATTAAAATATCTATGTTTTTCCGTGGCATCAACTTTTGTAGTGTTTTGATCCATTATCTCTGCTTCCATAAGGAATTTAACAATGTTTTCTTCATTTTCAAAAACTTTCCAAAAGTCTTGATTGTCTGGTACTGAAGGACAAAAAATCATTTTCACCTGAAGCAGATCATGGACTAAGGATGTATTAGGGTTGAACAATGAAGCTAGAACTACAAGTGAATCATCCTTATGGTTCCTTGCTCTTGGTATAAATATTATGTTAAACAAATCAAAATTTTGAATAAGGTCCTAGATTATTCTTGCATATGTCTTCAATCTTTTCTTCTTGATATTATACCTTTTTTAAACATGATTAACCACTGACTTCAAATCTCCCATCACTATGAGATAGGTGATTGCATTTGGTGAGAAAGTGTCAATCCTTGTACCAATGATTTATACTCTGCTTCATTGTTTGTACATTCAAACTACACTATAAATGCATGAGGATGCAATCCTCCTTCAGGGTGTTTGAACACCACTCCTGCTCCAACTCCAAATTTAGAGGAGGCACCATCAATGTTTTTTTTTCCAAAATACTTTGAATGGAGAATTGTCATTCCTTTTAACCTCTATTTATTCTTCACTCAAAATGGTGTAATTTCTAAGACAAGAATCAATTTAATTCTCAATTTCCTCCATTTATTTCTTCTTAAAGGAAACATGGCTCCTTTTCTGACAAAGTACTTTGGTGAGTTCTCCTTCTCTATTGGGGAACATCATGCAAATTCCATCATTCATTATATAAACTCCCAAAGGAAAACACCATTCTCTTCCAAACATAAAACCATAAGCTGTTGGTAAATCAACCACTATTATGGTAAACAATGTCTTAATATGTGGTGTAGAACTTATCCACGCCAAAAAATACTTAATTTCTTCAGATAGTTGTACTTTTATTGAATCAATTGCATATATACTTTCACCAACCTCATAATATTTGGTGCATTATAAACCAACAACCTCCATTATTGAAAGATAGATCATATTATTTGTGGCCCCACTATCCACCATGAAATTATGCAATATCAACTCAAATGATTCTAAAGATATAAATAAAGTTGGGATTTTACCTCATGTCCTTGTATATTGAGCAATGTGCTATTGCTAACTATTCACAATAGCTACCTCTATTCTTGTATCATGTTTTGTTTTCATTTCCTAACACCTTGAGTAAATTATTTTTTTGTTGTGGTATTTTGACCACTTCCACGAATGGAATAGTAATCTGCAACTTGGTTAAGTCATTAGAAACATTATAAGCCATTCTTGAAGAAACTTCCACTTCACTAATTTTCTGAGGAATAGAAGTTGTATTTCTAGGATTCGTCTAAGGAGGTACAATTCCTTATGTAGAAGGACCATTTCATCTATTTTTAAATCCATTGGCTTTATCCATTTATGGGGGGTTTGAATTTTTTCCCTTGAAATTATTTAGTTGGGCCCTAGCTTGAACTATGTTCTCTTGATGATGTTTCTGTTTATCTAAATTTTATTCTTCTTTTGTAAATGGCAGTGTGTCATTGTCCATTTCCATGGATTCTAAAATTCTAGAATATGCTTCATTACCGATTTCTTGAGGTTCAAGGAATTTCTCATCTCCTTTGGGAAATTCATCATAATTTTCCTCCATTACCATGGCATTGGGGTTTTGAATTCAGGGGGCCCTAGGCCTGGGAATATGATCATCAATATTTTTATTTCTTTCAAGATTCTCTTTGAAACCATATGAAGCTACTCTCAGGTTCTTATATAGTTTCTTGGGCCTTTGTTCATCATTCCTCTTCAATCAAATTATCTCATTTTTCATTTGTCTAACTATTCTACTGAGTTGAGCAATTTCTTAAAATTGTTGTGCATGTGGAGCATCATTTGGTGGACAAACATTTCTCACATTTAGGGGTTTCTCTTGGAAATTCCTCTTCCTACACCTTTATCTTCCATAGTTCAAGTTGGAAATGGAGTAGTTTGGTTTGACAAGGTAAGAGTCACCATTTTCCATTGTATTTGTCCTAATATAATCTATAGATCATCATTACTCTCTAACATGTCTTACTCCATTTCTTCTTCCTTTCTAATTGCATATTCTAAGGTACCAGTTCATGTAGAATTGATTTCATATTTGGCATTTTCTAGCATAGCATTCTTATAGCATCTAAGAATGACAGGGTCACTCGGATGCTGTCCTTCACGAATTTGTCGTAATGTTATGAAAAATCAGAGATTAAAGTCTCTTATGTTTTCATTCGTCTCCAAATAAATTTTTGTAAATTGTGTAAGAAGAGTATGGTATGCCATAAGATGGACATATCTACTCATGAATGCATCTTCAATATCATCAAAACAAGTGATTAAATCCTTGGGAAGAGACAAATACCAATCATATACTGGGCCAATCAATGTTTGTAGAAAGACTCTAACCATAACATCATCATGTGTTACCAAGTGAATATCACAGATTGTTAAAAATTGGTCTAGGTTCTTATCTATATTCATAACACCATCACCATTGAATACTAGCATGACAACAATATGAAGATTTCGTAAAGGATGTTTCTATCTTTGTAAATCCAAAGGACTTTTTCTTTGGATTTGGATTTGGTTTCTTTGTCTTTCATTTCTTCTTTCTTCATTTCTCCTTTCTTCATTTCTTCTTTCTTCTTTCTTCATTTCTTTTTTCTTCATTTCTTATTTCTTGATTAGGGTCTTCACAATCTCCCATCCTTTCTTTAGGAGGAATAAACAATGGGGTTGAGTAGGTCAAATAATTAACTATTGAACTACCAACTTGCTATGCTTGTTCAATAATATTTCTTCTACTTATTGTTAGAGGACCCACTTTTTTTTGAGGTGGCCAGATTAAGAATTATTTTATTGGATTCACCTTTCAAAATTCCATCGAAATGGAAGTTATTATTGAGCCATAAAAATCCAAGAACGTTCAATCTCTTCTCGACTTATTGCTGTCTTAAAGAATAAATCATACCATTGATTCAAAATCCTTATTTGGTAATCCAATCCAATGGGAAGATGAGGTTGGAATAGATTTGGATGGGTCAATAATGAAAATATTAAAAACAAAATTGGTATGTGAAACTAAATGGAAAATATTTCATTATTATGTATTTCCCTAGCATGGTCGCTAAAAAAGTTGATCTCTTTTCCAGTTAAGGACAAGAGTCAACCTCTTATGGTATTCTTATAATATTTTTAAGATCTATTCTTCGTTTTTATACAACTAGTACTCCTATTTCTCACTTAGATTTTAAATTTATTTATTCAAATAATAGGTTGAAGCATTCATATTATCTACACTTGAGAGTGGACTAGGTGGTAAAACAAATAACAAAATAGTGACTGGTAAACCATATAAAAATATTAAACTAAATTGAAATATTCATAATGACTACATCTATTCCATAAAATCCATTCATAGATTAAGGGAAAAAATGCTTCGAAGCAAGATATATAAGAGAGAAAATAAGTGATGGTCCAAATCATAGGGATTTAAATGATTTCAAACATTTAATACTATAAAGATGAAATGGAAACACACACTCAAGATCTCATGCTTTAATGAAATTTGTAAATCACAAAAGTAATGAGCTCTACAAACACATCTTCGTGAGTCTTTAAAAAAATATAAAAAATTGTTTGTCTAAGTTCAAATAAAACATGTTCTTAAATAACACAACACAACATCCACTATATTTAAATGATAAAGTGAAATGTGTTTGTCCTAGTGGAATAGGATGGGGTTCTCATGGACCATATAGTAGAAAAGGTAACCTAGAAGAAGAGAGAAACAAAATCATGGATTGGATTTATAGGTGAACAATAAGCACATAAAGATAGATGATCACAGATTGAGATGAAAAAGTGAAAAACTTTGATCGAGGTGGATATTGGTGGCCACCCATATATTCCAACTGGATCCTCATGTCCATTTGTGTTTAGCACGTTCTTCTATACTTCTTTGTAATTGTGGGTTCTACACTTTTGAGGTTGTTTGAAGCACCACACATACTCTAGGTGGATACGGGTGGCCTCTCGCCTAATCCAACTGGATTATTTTGTATGTTTTCATGTTAACACATCTTGTTAAAAATATTTTTGTGGTTGGGGTTTTCATGATTGGTCGGAATAGCCACAGTCTTGTCAATAGAGTGTCGACGTTTCGGATCCAAATTAGGATCCATCTTCAGGACAATGAGCCTTGTTGTACTTTCGGGGTTGTTTTGGGGCCTTAAACGTTGATTTTTTGGCTTGCCACAATCAAACTGTAGACAAAGCCAGAGTTTGACAGTGAAATGTGTAGTTTTCTGAAAGAAATTTCCAATGGGCTATCGTGCGCCTAAAACAGAGGTCGTATGCAAAAGTTATGGCCCTAGGAAGTTGAGGTACCAAATTACACCAACTTACTTATAGGGCCCACATAACGTTTGACGTTTCACCTTCTAAGGTTAGGTTTTTGGATGTCTAGGGTTTTGGCATTCATGAGTAATATCAAAAAGGCCTATGGAGCCTCAATGTAATCCATTCTGCTCAGACAAATGCACTTAGAAGCTCCATCTCTTCTTAGAGATAGCTACCACCATTCGAGCAAGTTTCTAGTTCTGCAATTTTACATTTTCAGCCTATTTAATTATTTAGTAGAAGATATTATTCACTGGATATTTGTGTTATTCTCCATATCTCTGTGTTTATTGTATTCATTATGTTAATCAGTTCATTTTTCTCCTAAATCTGAATCAGTGGTATCAGAGCGGTCTGCTCTTCATTTATTTTTCTTTGTGCATGTCCTCGACAAGATATGGGTACAAGAATTTGGGATTCGAACCAATTGATTCATTACGAGATAGACCGTGTCGAGCCCACCAAAAACCCATGGGGGACGAAAAGAAATATGATGGAGTAGGAGATCCTATTAAAATGTTTCTCGAGGAAGCCCTTGCACGACAAAGGAACAAAATGATGGACAACTTCCTGCAGATGCTTCGACAACTGCCCACAGGAGAAGCATCTTCATCAAGCGTCCATGAAACCCCCTTCAAGGTACAGGTAAATTTTGATATTCCATTATTTGAAGGACTGATAGATGCAGATACTGTAGATAAATTGTTGAATCTGCTCGAAGGATATTTTTCGGTCCACAATTTTTCCGATAGGGAAAATATCACTTTTGCACTCCTCAAGGCCGTTCCCCATGTTAAAGACTGGTGGGATACTTACTCTGAAAAAATGGCTATGGAGGAATCTACAATGTTTATGGTGGCCCCTACATGGGATTTCTTCCAAGATGCCATTAAACAAAAGTACTACCCTTTTGGAAGCGACGAGGACCAGTACACTAGATGGACCACCCTACATCAAGAAAGGGACCATACAATACTGGATTTCACCAATATTTTCCATACCCTATGCACAAAATTGGGTATCAAAGACTCTTAGCATCATCTGGTGCTAAAATATCGTGGTTGTTTGCATAGATACATTCAAACATAAATGGAGTTCCTAGACATCGCCTCTTTGAGAACGACTTATAGATAAGATGTCAAGATCGAGCAGAAATTTAAGCAGAAATGATGAGAGTTTGGATCTGCAAACCCCTCACAGTCGAAGCAGGGAAAAGGCAGCCCCAACCCACACAACAAGGGACCAAGTCAAGATGGCCTCTCTCAGGTCAACCGGTCCAAGCTGTAACACAAGAAGGGAAATGAGAAGCCGAAGAAGGACATGGGAAAATGGTGTGAGTACCATAAAAGTCCTTGGAACTACAATAAATAATGCTGCTCCAAGCAGTCCATCATGGCCGAGTTGAAGGATTCCAAGTCAGAGGTCGATTCTGATTCCGAGTCAAATCCTGAAGGACAGAAGAATATTATCGATGCTGAACCCAGTGCCAATATCACTACCACCAAAGTCCGACTGAGTGAACCAAAAGAACTAGAGGAATGGAAACACCTCTTTCAATTGCAGATGTGGGTCAAGGGGGATCCGATTCATTTCATTTTTGACAACACTAGTAAGAGGAACGTGATTTCAGCAGAGGTCGTCAAGTGGTTGGACCTACCAACAACACTACACCTACAACCCTACACCATCGACTAGCTTCACTAAGGAATATATCTTTGTGTCAGCCAACAGTGTCGTATACCCTACGACATCAAGCCTTTCAAATATGAGCTACTGTGTGATATTTCTCCCCTTGAAGTTTGTGATGTTCTTTTAAAAAAAACATATTTGTGGAAGTGTCATGTTGTGTATGATTCTAGACCCCATAGTGTTATTATTACTTTGGGTAGACAAATGTATAGGATCCCAGAGGTAGTGCCACCTACTGCTATTTATTTAATCTCTGCTAAGCAATGAATTAAGGTCATTTCACAGACCGGGAAGTTCATCTTCTTTGTGATCTACACTCACAGTAAGCAAAATGTCACCGTCACATTCGTGGCCTCTACACAGTGCCTCTCTTTGTAGTAAAATAAAGTGGAAGGGATCGCAGAAGAATAAAGAGGTATCTTCTTCTCATCTACAGGGGTATCGACAGATTGCCAAGTCAAGCATCCAATTTATCTAACCCCCAACACACCTCTACCTAATGGACCTGTCTATGGGCGCTCGTTGATGGAGAATGATGAAATCAGGCATCAGATCCAAGAGCTTCTTCAAAAGGGGCACATCAGACCAAAATCCTCCCCTTTCAGAAGCCCGATTGCACTGGTGCAGAAGAAGGACGGGACTTGGTGACTCTGCATTTATTACAGAGCCTTAAACAAAATCATAGTCAGGAACCACTACCCCATTCCTAGAATTGATGACCTTCTTGACCAACTCAAGGGGGACAAGTTCTTCAGCAATATTGACCTAAATTCTGGCTACCACTAGGTTCCCATCGAACCAATTGATGTATGGAAGACAACCTTCAAGTCTAAATAAGGTCTCTACGAATGGCTAGTCATGCCCTTTGGCTTAACAAATTCACCAACCACTTTCATGAGGTTGATGGATGATGTATTGAGACCCTTCACCAACTCATTTGTGGTGGTATATTTGGATGAAATCCTCATATTCAACAAGACGTAGGAAGAGCACATGCGACATATTCAATAGGTTTTGAGCACTCTGTGACAGGACAAGTTGTATGCCAACTTGGAAAAATGCTCTTTTGGCATGAACAGAGTCCAATAATTGGGCTACATTGTTGATGAGAATTGGGTACATGTTGATCCAGCTAAGATCCAAGTCATTTGTGACTGGCCAAACCCGACCACACTAACTGAGATTTGGATCTTTTTGGGGTTAAACAAATTCTATCGATGGTTCGTGTTGGGATTCTCCCATATTACACAGGCCCTCAACCAAGTGACCAAGGGATGTGGTAGGGACAAGTTCGTGTGGGGGAAGGAGAAACAAAGAGCATTCGATGATCTTAAGCATCACTTTTTCTCAACTCCAGTACTCTCCTTACCCGATCTGCAACAACCATTCATGATTGAGACTAATGCATCTAACTATGTTGTGGGTGCATTTCTCACTCAACACGGGCATCTAATGGCATACCATAGTGATACACTCCCTGATACTGTCCGAAAATACCCCACCTATGACAAGGAAATGTATTCCATTGTACAAGCCTGTCATCAATGGAAACATTACATTCTGGGGAAAGAGACGATCATACACACTGATCACAAGCCTCTGCAGTTCATACAAACACAGGGAAAATTGCAGAACGACCTCCATAAGAAGTGGTCCACCTACCTGCAACAATTTTATCTCAACATCAAGTATAAGGCATGTATCTCCAATCATGTCACTGACTGCCTCAGTCACCCCCCTGTGGCTACACTCATTATTGTGATCCATTTCTATGGACATGAAGCCTCTGAATGGCCCCAACATTATCAGCAAGATCCGAACTTCTCCACCACATATCAACTCTTGGGTACAGGTGCAACTGTCATTGATTTTCACATTCGGGATAAACTCTTATACCACCTGGGCCATCTCTATGTTCCTACAAGCGAGCGTGCAAAGATGATTTGGGAAGCCCACTATAGTTGGGTGGCAGGACATTTTGGCATAGAGAGAACCGTGACCGTTCTTTAGAAACATTTTTATTGGCCAAAACTTCGACAGGACGTCAGCAAGTATATCAGATCTTGCACTACCTATGCCATTTCCAAGCCAGCCATCAAGAAGAAAGTCTTATATAACCCTCTTCATATTCTTGAGAAACCTTGAGAATCCATCTCAATGGATTACATGTCTGGCTTGTCGTCCACCAAGCAAGGAAATGCCTAGATGTTTGTGGTTGTTGGTCGGTTTTTGAAGATGGATATGCTCACAGCCTATAAGAATAATGTCATAGTGACAGAGACTGTCGATATTTTCTTTGAGTGAGTGTGGGTCCACTTTGGGATACCACATACCCTCATCTCCAACCAAGACAAAAGGTTCCTCAACACCTTTTGGTTGAGTCTCTAGTCTCTGTTGGACACCAAGCTCACAAAATCCACTACTTTCCACCCCCAAACCGATGGCCAAACCGAGTTCGTCAATCATATGATTGTGCGCATCCTACGCATATACAATTATAAGCATCCACATACATGGGGCGAGAGTCTTCCCTATGGCCAACACAGTTACAATAGGGCTCTCCATAGTTCCACTAGCCATAGCCCATTTCAGGTGGGTCTGGGATTCCAACCCCTTGGGATCCATTGATGTTGCACTCCCTCTTGCCAATGCACAGACAAAATATTCCCCTGATCATTTTGTGATCGACAAAGCCACCAGATTCATTGAGCGAATTCAACACATCCACCAATAGGTTCAGGAGATTTTGCAGAAATCCAATGCTAAGTACAAGTAGTGCCATGATCAACATAGGGTACCACACTAGTTTCAGTTTGGTGACAAAGTTTGGTTACATCTGTAGAAGGAGTGTCTCACACGGCCCCATCAGAAGATTCTCCCACTTTTTTATGGGCCTTACTCTATCACCGAGGCTATGGGTATCGATGCTTTTGAGCTCAACACTCCACCCTTCCTTGGTCTGCATCCAATATTCAATGTGGACCTTCTTCAACCATATTTTACACCATTATTGGACATTTTTGAGATCGCAGAATAGCTGACACCAACAGAACTCAATTCGGACTGCATGGAACAAGCATATTCCATTGATCAGATCATAGACACATAGGTCAAGGGCACTCGCCAGCAACAAATTCATCTTTATCGGGTTGTCAAGGTAGGGAAACTCCTACACCAAGGCAAGTGGCTCACCCAGGGCCAAATATAGTAGAAGTTTCCTCACCTGATGGGGGAACTCAATGCAATGGAGATAATTTCTTCCTAAGGGGGGAGGATTTATCCAAGTGGATATTGGTGGCCACCCACCTATTCCAACTAGTTCCTCGTATCCATTTTTTTTCAACACGTTCTTCTGTATTTATTTGTAATTGTGGGTTATACACTTTTGGGGTTGTCTGAAGCCCCACACATCCTCCAGGTGGATATGGGTGATCTCTCACCTAATACAACTGGCTTATTTTGTATGTTTTCATGTCATCACTTCTTGTTGTACTTCTGGGGCTGTTTTGGGGCCCTAAACGTTGTTTTTTTGGCTCTCCACAGTCAAATTGTGGACATAGTCAAAGTTTGATGGAAGAATGTGTATTTCTCTGAAATACCTTTCCAATGGGATATCACATGCCTAAAATGAAGGTCGCATGCAAAAGTTACAGCCCTAGGAAGTTGAGGTACCAAATTACACAAACTTACCTATAGGGCCTACATAACTTTTGGCGTTTCACCTTCTAGGATTAGGTTTTTGGATGTCTATGGTTATGGAATTCATGAGTAATATAAAAAAGGCCTATGGAGCCTCATTGTAATCCATTATGCTTAGATGAGTGTGCGTAGCAACCAAATCTCTTCTCAAAGATAGCTACCACCATTCGAGCAAGTTTCCACTTCTGCAGTTTTACAGTTTCATCCTATTTCATTATTTAATAGAAGATATTCTTCAATAGATATTTGTGTTATTCTCCATATATTTGTGTTTATTTTATTTAGTCTATTAATCAGTTCATTTCGCTCCTAAATTTGGAAGAAACTTCAAAATAAAATGTACTCACAAAAAAAAAATTAGTTTGATGGATGGATTCTTCTTCATATACATAAAACCATTTTGCCTTGAGAAAATTTAAGGCTTCATATGTAATTATCATCAGTTGTGTCCCAATCAAAATGTGTTTAAATTATTTGATGAATTTATCTTGTACTTGGTAGAAATGGAATGATGCCTCATGCCTCCATAACATAAGGTTCCAAAATTGAACAAGGTCATTGTCAACATCAACAATACCCCTTGGGGGTAATCCTTCAAAGACATTACAATATTCCATAGAAAATACCAAATACGAGGTCATGAAAACCCTCTGTCTTCATATAACTGGAGATTTGATAAGGAATCTCATTTGAAATGATTTTAGCCCAGTCAAATACCTATTTCATTTGAATAGAGAAGTGTAGAACATAAAGAACGCACATTGAAATATAGGATGTAGAATTTTGTCCCATAAGTCATGAGAAAAGAAAAGAAAAGTATTGGTATGTATTATATAACATACATATATCAATGTGAGTATTGGTATGGCTCAGATAAAATTGTGTATATGGGAAGCATAATCGGGTAAGATTGCCCTCTAGTGTAATGAGGGCATAAGGAATTTTACAGCTAGTTCACAGTGATGTTTTTGGACCTGTGTCGGTCCCACCATTGGGAAAATCTGTGTACTATGTCTCATTTATAGATGAATTCTCGAGGAATACTTGGATATATTTCCTCAGGAAAAAATTTGAAATCTTTGACAGGTTTAAAGAGTTTAAGGCTCTTGTTGAGAATGAAACAGAGAAAAAAATTAAGGTGCTAAGGACAGATAATGGCGGAGAGTTCTGTGATAATGAATTTGAAGAATTTTGTAAGAAGTGTGGTATAGAAAGGTAGAAGACTAATCCATATACACCTCAATAGAATCGAGATGCAGAAAGGATGAACATGACGTTGATGGAAAAAGAAAGTTGCATGCTCAGTGGTGTTGGGTTAGGGAAAGAATTCTAGGTAGAGGTAGTGGGTACTGCATGTTACTTGGTCAACAGATCACCCTCATCACCACTGGATGAAAAGACTCCACAAGAGGTATGGACTGGTAAGAAACCTTCTCTCACACATCTCAAGGTATTTGGTTGTGATGCATATTTCCATGTTCCAAAGGAAAACATGAGTAAGCTAGATAAGAAGGCTAAAA